>JAKTXH010000048.1:0-92046 GCA_030561405.1 Suhomyces atakaporum
AAGAGATAACATTTCACCTATAAAGTTAATAGATAAAGGTGTACCAACATTAGAGTTAATTATAAATCATATATAATTTATACAACTATAACATAATAATATCAAATGTTAAAACTTAATTTGTAGGGTTTAATATTTAATATGCTTTCAATGTGTATGGTGCTTCGAATCAGCCGTGGTGAAACAAAAATTTCAGCAGGTTTATGAGTTGATTCCAGCCCATCAGTCGTAGTTTCAGCTCACGGTGGTGACTATACTTTGAAAAAGAGAATTTTTTTTTTTTGTCATAAAAAGTCTGTAAAATCATCAAAACTCTCCTCGTAGATTAAGCAAGAAAACCGTACCCAGCCAAAGTTCAAACCCTTCATAAGTCCATGCTTATGAACCCAGCTATCCTAACAGATTGACCATATTGGGTGAGGAGCACACGTGACCGGAGATTCTCACTAATTTTTCTCGATGCCATCACAAAATTTCACAATCAACCACCATGTCTGACATAGTTGGAATAGAATATAACAGGGTCACCAATACCACCTCCACCGATTTCCCTGGCCACAGTGCAAACGGAGATTTCTCGTGGGACATCGAGAAGTTCAAAGACACCTTCGAGATCGACATTTCACACATCACGGAAAGAAACGCCAACTTCGACTTAAAACATATAGATACTTCGATTGCTAATGCGTTCCGTCGTATCATGATTGCCGAGGTGCCCTCGGTAGCTGCGGAAACCATATACATGTCCATGAACACATCAGTGATACAAGATGAGGTTTTGGCGCAAAGAATCGGATTAATTCCATTAAAAGTGGATCCAGACTCGCTTAGTTGGGTTGATAAGACGGTGGACCCTGCCGACAGATTTACTGAGGACAACACCATAGTGTTATCTTTGGATGTCACCTGTACCAAGAACCCTCACGCACCAAAGAACTCTACTGATCCTAAGGAGTTGTATAGAAATGCTCATGTTTATGCTAAGGACTTAAAGTTCGAGCCTCATGGTACTCAATTAGAGAGATACAAGAATAACCCTGTGGTTCCATGTGACCCTGACATTTTGTTGGCCAAGTTGAGACCTGGTCAAGAAATTTCATTGAGAGCTTACTGTGTGTTGGGTGTTGGTAGTGACCATGCCAAGTTCTCCCCTGTGGCCACTGCCTCTTATAGATTAATGCCTGTGATCAACATTACCCAGCCAATCACTGGTGAAGATGCCAAAAAGTTCCAAAAGTGCTTCCCATCCGGTGTGATTGATATTGATTCTGAAGGTAAGGCAGTTGTGAAGGACGCAAGAAAAGATACCGTTTCCAGAGAAGTGTTGAGACACGAAGAATTCGAGGGCAAGGTCAAATTGGGTAGAAAGAAAGATCACTTTATCTTTAACGTGGAATCCACCGGTGCTATGTCACCAGAAGAAATTTTCTTCAAGTCAGTCAGAGTATTGAAGAACAAGGCTGACTACTTAAGAAACTGTCCTATCAGTCAATAGAGTGTATAATATAATGTTGCATTGAAAATTGTAGACGAAAAATGAATTAATGGGTAACTATTTTTGATTCTTGAGAATCCATTTTTTTTCAATTGAGAAGAACTTTATAACCTGTTCTTTTTTTGATATCAATTGTTTAGTTAGCTATACCCTCTTAATTTACGGAATTCGGCTTTCCTAAAGCCGCCGACCCGTGATCTTTCACCATTGATCTCGCTTAAGGTTGGGTACATTACGCATTACCAAAATCAGTAATTATTAAAGGTAGGGTATCACTCGTCTGTCAAGTACAGAAACGCATAATCTATTTATGCCGATCTAATCCCACCATCGTGAATAACAGAACCCGTCTCTAAACTTAGATCATAGGCTCATCGGTTCGAGGCATCGGTTCGAGGCATCGATACTCCCAGCTCATTGCACACTGCGTACAGGAACGGACCCGGGGGGACCCTCATCTCATTTTGACGAACAATCCCCGTGATAAGCCTACAGTACCCGATACAGCGGGCAATACACCTGTATCACTAGCTCATCTCAGCCGGACCTCCGGGCCCCATCACCATGGCGTCCTCGGATTTTTTTAACGATCACCACAGCCCCCTACTGTCCAATGAACATTCGACGGCCAGTAGTCCCTATATGATAAAACCTCCTTTGGCAGCATCATTAGCTCAAAAACAACGCTCACTGTCGATGAACTCCATCACCTCCAACCACTCGGTGTTGAATCACCATAACCACATCAGCAGCAATGCTCCCACTCCCAACAATGCTCGCAGTATGTCGATCGTTAGTATTGATAGCCCTCGAAATCTGATTGTGTCGATAGATGATAATACCAGACCCATTCGGAACGATAGTAATATAAACTTGGGACTCTTGGGACCGGGTGTGGGAGGTGTGGGGACACTTGCACTGCGCGTGGCATCACCTCCACCTCTTCCGACAGATTATACTAATAAGCTCAAACTACACAACAATCCCTTGTTTTCCGATGATGACTCAGAGTTAGAGCTTCCGACTCCTACACGAAATATTCTTAAGCCCATGTTCAAATTGAAGAAACCTTTGCAACAGAGTGATAGCTTCGATCATTTAGAGCAGATCAAATCAGATTTCCGTTTCAAATATAAAGACCAAATCACTCCTGGTGCTACGTCACCCCCACCGCCAACCACCACCCACCCATTTAAGCATCTCCAGGACCCTACACCCTCCCCATTGTCGCTCAATACTCAAGAAAAAGATATCAACCTTGAACCCAAATCCGAGAAACACGACAAATTGGTAAAGAAGATAAAACCCACCACTTCCATGCAAAAAATGTATTTGAAGAAGATCTACTCCAAGGACTTACAACTAGAATTGCTCCATAACCCCAACACTTCTCCTCCCGTTAGTCCAACCATGTCATATTCTGATTCTTTCATTCCTGATCTCCCTACCAAATTCGCAGTGCCCCATATTCTGAAGAAATCAGAAAGCTTGTCTGATCAAAATAAGGTCATCACCAAATTGAACCAAAAGTGGAACAAATCCATGTATGCCGATGCTCTTGAAAAGAAAAAGGATGATGTGGATATAAAATCAAAATCGGATGAAAAAGTTAAAGCTGTGACGTCTCGAAAACGCTCCAGAAACTGGGATGATGACGATGGGTTTGACGATAGAGATGAATACTAAAGGCATTGTCTTCTTTGGCTCATTTTGGCATGGCTATGTCACAAAATTTTGGGTTGTGACTAATAATCTACTTCAGTTCTTCGTGAGTTTGTTAATTCTGTGTATATTCTTGTAACCTTATTTAAACCCTGTATAATATTAAACATGCAATATCATATTAATACTACTTCATCGCGTTCATTGCTAACCTCTTGGAAAAATGGCAATGTGAGAATTTCTTTAGCTGATAATCTCTTGGATGGATTGATTTGTAATGCTGCCAGTAAAACTTCCATTATAAATTTATGATCATTATAATTATCTAATTCCTTTTTGAACAATTCATAATCAGTTCCCTCCACATAAACTGGTTTTACAAACTTGTCACCTTTCTCACTGAATAAATTAATTGTATCCAATACCACACTATCAGGAGGGAAGCAACCATTTTCATGTTCGAATTTCAAAAAGTCATGCAAAGTTTTCACTAAATTACATCCACTAACTATGGATGAATTCGAGAGTGATATCTCTAATCCACATCCATGTAATTCAGCACATTTTTTCATCATATCATTACCAAATATCAATGCCATCTCTAGAAGGGCATCCGTGTCATCAGGCGAATTAAACAAAGGAAATTTTCTAGATAACAAAGAAAATGCTATAGTACCAGCAGACCATATATCAATTTTGGTGGTCTGATTGGTACATTTGAATAGCACTTCAGGTGCTCTGAATCCTCTAGTCCCCGCTCTATTTGCACGTCTGGGAGGTCTTTGATCTTGTTTTGGATATGCACCTTTGATATTTAGCCTTTTTGATATATTTCTATTGACCAACACTTTTTCATTAGACTTACAAGGGCAAGCGTTTGAAATTTTAGCAATGGATTTCACTTCTTTTTCGGCCAATCCAAAATCAACCAAGACTCCACGACCTTTAAACGGATCGTACAAGAAATTAGTGGGTTTTAAATCTCGATGCATGACACCCTTTTCATGAATAAAATCCAAAGCATGAAACATTTCCCAAAGGTACTTTTTGATACCTTTTATAGGTAAATCTCGATAGAAGTCCCGGAAGTCTGCATGTTGGTAGTAAGGAAGGATTGCTAAAACTTGGTCCTGGTAGCGCAAAACATCAAGTAATGGAGCCACATGGGAATTTCCTGATAATATATATAGTAAATTTAGCTCGTTATGGATTCTATTGGGGGATGAAGTGACGTAAATCTGTTTTAACGCCACTAAGGCATTTTTGTGTTTGACAGGTTTACTACCTTTAGTCTTTTTGAGAGGAGGAGATTTCCATACTTCAGTATCTAGCCTTATGGCGCCCGTGACACATTCTGCCTTGTATACGGTGGAAAACGTTCCTTCTCCGATTTTATCTATAAGACGATAGTGAATCCCCAACTCAGGAAAGCATTTTTCCAACCTACTCATTTCTTCAAGCACCTCTAGTGACACCTCGTCCTCGTCTTCTTCATCTTCTTCTTTGGTATCCATTTCCTGGATGGTTTTGTTAGCACCGGCTGCGTCATCACTAGGACTCAAATCTGGAGCTGCCAAGAACGTTTGGCTAATGATTTTGGAGAGATTTTGGTTTCGTATGAATGGTGACTGGAGGGCATGAGCTATGGGAGTTTCATCTTCAGCATCACTTTCCTTTCTTTTGTCATTAAACGGGTTATCTTCGCTGATGGGTGGAGTTTTCCTCTTCTGGGGGAGTGTCGACCCAAAGTCAGGTCTGGGTATGATCTCTTCCATAAGGATAGGTGATGGTGACCTGTTGGTAAACAGTGTAACCGCGGCGCGTCTGATCTGGCACACGAAATGATTTGCAACAATTGAGTGAGAAGTGAAGAGTGTTAGTATATGAACAATAGTAGTGTAGTAGTACTGAGCGCTGGAAGTGAGGTGATTAGCTTGTCCAGCCAGCTTATTCAATTTGGGACTTTGGAGTTGATGCGTGTAACAGGGTGTGAACTTGGAACAAGAGCTGCGAATAGAATGTGAATAATGAGCTGCTAAGCAATGAGGTACAATTATGGAGGAAGAATCGAGCTTTCAATGGCGAAGAATCGAATGTGAAATAAGGAAGGGACAGTGAAGTTTATTCAGCGAATGAACTCAAAGGGTTAGTGCAGACGGGGATGGTTCCATCAGCGACAACTTGGTAAAAAGATGGTTGATACAAAGATGGCAGTTGATAAGTTACAAGCATAGGTTTACACCTCTAATGGGCGGTAAATCTTAGGGAGAACTAAAGGTTGTAAGATGGTTGCAATTAATGAGAATGATGAATATTGGGATAGGTTTGAGAACGTTTGGAACCGATACCACTTTGTTTGAAGGTTATTGTCAAACTAGAAGGTTTACATATTGCTCAACTAACTCGACTTGAACTATAAGTTTTTACAATCACATTTCTAAAACCGGACAACTTTTTCATATTTGTTCTTCAAACAGCTTAATATTTATACAATTGGCCTCAGTTTATGAGTAATTTTGCATCTTCATGACAACTGAACTTACCAATTGGAACTGAAAAATGCAACTACACATGAAAATGAATTTTTCAAGATCTAGCACTTCCATTCGAGGACAATTCAATCTGTTCCTCAATTACTATTCATCATATTCATCAATACTATCTTAGGATATTCAGTTTAAAGCTAAAAATTAAGCAATTACAACTAAAACTACTTCAATAATTACTACAACAGTTACTACGACTATTCCATCACAGTCTACAAATGGATTCCAGCTCGCCACTATCAAATAATTTTTTTACACTAGCCCTAGTCGGTATTTTGGTCGCATTGAACTTTTCTGGGACCATTAGGGCTCGAATTTTTGTTTTTCTCAGTCGTTGATTTTGAAAAAAATTTTCTCTTCTTCACCATGTTCCGTCCCACCACAACTACACGGGCAGGTCCTGCGCTCCAACAGGTTCGTTACAAACGGAGGCTTGCGTATCCCAGATACAATCCTCAGAATGTGCCGAAGCCAACTGGAAAGAAAGACCATGCCAGTTTCTTTCAAAGAGCATTGAAGGGTTTTTTGGGTCCCAAGAATATACGGGGAGAATATTACCGTAACAAGTACTACTACCCTCCTCAAAACCACAAGCCTAACTACATTGTTCCCAACGGTCAATCGGTGGTGGACCTGACTTATAGAGAAGCGTTTGCACCAAGATCGTTGACACTGGCCGGGCGTAATCCGGAATTACATCCATTCCCACAAAACTCCGCCTGTCGTACTGCTTCCATCCTTTCGGATGATCTCAAGCAAAAGATTTGTGACGACATCAACGAAAACGGTTTGCATGCTCAGGAAGTGGCTCACAAGTATGGTATTAAGTTGGCCAGAATTGAGGCAGTGGTTAGATTGAATACTATTGAAAATCAATGGCAACAAGATGTATGTATAATGGAGGCATAATGATGAGAATATTTTAAAAATTCGATTAGTCTTTAAGACAACTACATGGTTACAAATATATCGCTGAAATGCTTAATAACCTGGAATCATACTAACATTTAGAACAAAATCACTCCTGATCTTCAAAACTTTGCCAATACCATGTACAAAATGTTCCCTCTTTATCAACCTCCACATGGTGCTGATAACTTGACGGAAATTCCTACTCCTCACAAGACTTTACAACAACGGTTCTTGACCATCGCCGAATCCGAACCATTTGGCCCTGTCGATGCTGCCAAGATCTTGGACCTTCCAGTCGCCAGAGACACCTTGGATGAATTATCTCAAGTTAAGGAAGATGAAGCTGCCAACGAGAGTCTCCATAAAGTGATTGTGGGACCTCAAAGACAAGGTGAAAGAACTGCATTCAAATTCACATCTCGTACTAGTGGAGACGTTGGTTTCCGTTATGGTGCTTCCAGAAGAGACAAAAGAAAGGACAGAGCCATTGGTTTTGATGCTGAGGGTAGAATGGTGTATATATAATGTAAATAGTAATGAGCCGCGGGCACGAATGAATCATAGATCACATGTAGACCAGAATTGACGACTCGTAGGAACTAAGACTGATAGCTTAGTGTAACGTTTAGTGAATTCACGGTTGTTTTAGGATCAAAACTTCCTCAGCCATGAAATGTGAGGCCAGCCAGTCACAAAATCTCCACCACCCTTAACTTTGTGCGAATAGTTTTAGTTATTAGGATGGTGTTGAAGGATAAGATTCAGTAGACTAGTAGATGTAATCAAGGGTAAAATTCGTGCATGCAATCATGGATGCAATCATGGTCGTAGTGCCCAATTGTGTGTCGTAATTCTCCGTTACAGCCAGTCAAAATATTAGATCTGAGTGAAATCTTTTACTTCTCAACCAGAATTAAGTCTTATACCTTCAATCATATCATATAAATATGAGTATAAATGGATATATAGATATATATTATATACTTATATTACGGACATGTATGTGATTTTATTAATTATACTTCTATGAATCATTGTGACTACTCTTCCATCCCATTTGGTTGCCTCTTTGATACTCGAGTTACAACAAAATTCGCAAGAATGGGTGTGAAAATTTGACAATTTGACAAAAAATTTGACTGAATCAGTTCACACCAAATGTGATCCAGCCAAAAATAACAAAAGAGTAACCTATACAAAGTAGTAAAATTGGTACCCTATAACCCACCCGTCTCTCTACATAGTAGCTTACCCTCGAATTAGGGGTCCACCCTATACTCGTAACCATCCTCATACTGTTGTTGTATCCGCGTCGCACACTTTCTCGCACTATTCGACACGTCTGAAATTATCAACTGCCAACACACCATGTTGCTCAAATACATCTTCACTATCTTGAGCTTGGCCACCGTCATCTCTGCCTCGGCATTCACCTTCACCTTGAAGGCCCAAGAAAAGGCCTGTTACTACATTTTCACCACCAAGCCTGGTACGTCCGTCAGTTACTACTTTGCGGTTCAAGCTGGTGGAGACTTTGATGTTGATTACGAGGTCAAGACTCCTAGAGGCGATATCATTGCCAACGAGGTCAAGGCCAGACAAGGAGACTTTGTCTTCAATGCCGATGTTCCAGGAGAGTATGAGTTCTGTTTCTCCAATGGCATGTCCACTTATCATGACAAGGTAGTTGATTTCGAAATCAAATTCGACGAAGCCAACAGTGACAACGAGTTCAAGGCCAACTTGCCCGGCCAACCCAACGCCAAGCCCATTGCCCATGTGGAAAACATGCAAAAGACCATTGATGAGATCGACAGACAGTTGGATGGTTTGAGTAGAACTTTGCAATACTACAAGACCAGAAACAGTCGTAACCAGGCTACCGTCAAGTCCACCGAATCCAGAATCTACTACTTCTCTATCTTTGAGGTGATATTGATGGTCGGAATGGCATTCTTGCAAATCACCATTGTTCAACTCTTTTTCAAGGGTTCCAGAAAGCAATTGGTTTAAGCAAAGTAAATACAAAATGCAATCATTGTTCATGGATAAAACGTAGATGGGATGTGGAGGAGTGCTAATGTAAAAAAGCCAGGATAGTTTTAGATTTGGATCAAAAGTAGAAGTTACTCGATGCCAACGAATTAATATTGTTGTGTAAAGTTATTGAGCTTTAGAACTAACGTCTTTAATAATTTGGCTCCTATAGTCAATCATTAACGGAATCTTAAATAGTATCACGATTTAAATCCACTAATTAAGTTAAATTCTATATTCATCACTGTTCGTCGAAGTGATATCGTAGGATCAAACTTCATATCGATAATGGTTCGCTAACTATGATTGAACCACTGGACTCTTTATAAACCCCATAAACAAAAAACCACATAGTATATGTTTATAAATTAATTTTGGCACTTATTTAAAGCATCAAAAAATACTCATCCCAGACAATAATAATCAATCATAAACCCTACAATCTTCATGAGCATCCCCTAAAATCACCAGTTTCAAGCTCTTAATACCATTCTAGAATCTACATTCACCAGAGTCTCCATCACTCGCATCAACCATAGTTTTTATATCCTCAAATCCGTCATTCAGACCTCATTTTCACACCCATTTCATGAGATCCCGTTCCACATCACCAGTTCCCACCGAAGACTCTCTTGCCCGACAATCGGATGTCACCGTCTCCAACAACATCACCCCCTACGCCGAGTATAAGGGCTTCTTTATGTACGTGTTGAGCGCTCTCGTACTCGTACTTTGGACGGCGTGGACCCTCTTGCCAGAGTCGGTTATTGAAAACCACCTCTCCATATCCTATTACCCTGACAAATACTGGTCACTAGCCATCCCGGCATACTCACTCATGGCCATGTTGTTTGTATATCTTGCGTTGGCGTTGTACAACACGGAAGTCAAGACTTATCCGTTGGATGATATCCGCAACTTCGTGGACGAACACTCTGTTTTTGCAGGGGCAAGGGGGAACAGTCATCAGGAGAAAGTAGAGATTGCGGGGGAGTATGTACACAAGGCTCCTAGTGGGGTTTGGGACCTTCCAATTACTTTGGTCAATGAGGTACTTTACGACCAATAAAGAGGAAAATGGTGTCAAATCAGAATAGAATTAAATAGAAGACAACACTTGAGGAGACTTGTGGAATGCCATTAGAATCGGCCGGACACCATTGGGGATGTATTTAAATTATTCCACAACCAGTTAATGGTTTGCCACAATTACGGAAACTTGAATCTACTACTACCCTGCTAAACATGTTGAATTTGTACCAATGAAAGGCAATCAACTGGATTAGACAATGAATTATTTTGGATGGTCAGTCAAGACTATTCAATTATCCCCCTTCAGGCTCTACTCAGTATCTACTAACTCCTTAAAGTCAACCTTATTAACCTACTGTGACCGCTGCAGGTAATAAATTACTATATACGTCTATATAATTGCAATGCTGGGCATTGACTTTTTTCTAATGAACACCGTATACGTTGGACAAAGTCTCCCTGGACTCCAAATCGACATGGCTTATCACTTCATCCCAGCTTGTTCCCAATAAGTTCCTGTAGCTACTCAACATTTGACTGAACAATCCTCTTAAGGCTTCACTGGGTTCAGCATAATTACCAATGCATACAAAGAAGATAGCCAAGTTCTTTTTACCTTGAGTATTATCAAATCCTCCAAACCCATTTACTGGGTTGGCATTGATGATATTCAACATTCCTGTGAAACCTGTTTCTTTTTCTTCATTGTCAATCAAATACAACATTTGTGAACACCATTGTAACACGAATTCAGGTAATTTTTGACCCAATAAAGTACATATTTCAGGGTCCCCACTTATACCCATTCTTCCCAAACATATAGCACAATTTTCCAATACTGTTTGTTGAGTATCAGTGCTGGTTAGAACTGGGATAATTAAGTGTACCAAGTTTTCCAAGTATGGTTTGATGTCATCTGCTGGTAATCTCATTAACATTTCACCCAAAGCCCAAATGGCATTGTTCACCACGGGATACGACTCATAAGTTCTATTGTTAATTT
Source organism: Suhomyces atakaporum (assembly GCA_030561405.1). Taxonomy (NCBI): domain Eukaryota; kingdom Fungi; phylum Ascomycota; class Pichiomycetes; order Serinales; family Debaryomycetaceae; genus Suhomyces; species Suhomyces atakaporum. Next base: position 10,688 of record JAKTXH010000048.1, read on the forward strand.
CGTTCCCAATACTTAACACAATTGATCTTAACCAAGGCTTGACAATTGGTTCACATACAGAAATTGCCAAATCTCCCAAAAGAGCATATGCAGATTGTCTAACATCATTGGAATGGTCTTCGAAACAAATAAGAAGTAATTCCATCAATCTTTGATCGATTAATTCTGCAGAATGGAAACCAAATCCTTGAACCAAACCATCTATTAAATCCAATGAAGTGACAATAAAATCCTTTTCTGGAGTATCAATCAGAGGGTCGGTATTGGCCTGCTGATCCAATTCGATACAATTTGTCAAAATCTTTAATGCTCGTTGATAAATAGGAACGGCATATGGGGCAAACAATTCTCCTAAAGTAGATGCAATAGTAGCAATACATTCTAATAAGGACCATAAACCATTATCATCATCATCTAGTTCTTCCCATTTACCCAACAATGGAGGAATTAACTCTTTGATGTTTTCGGAGGTGGACAAGTTTTCATAACCAAGCTTTTCCACAAATGTTTGAATACAGTCGTATAAAATTGCCAAGTTTTTCTTTTGATAGATTTGGAAACATCTGGTGAAATGATGCAATAATTGGTCAAGGTAAGGAAGTAAGTTTTCACTATATGATTCTTCAATCAAGATGGTCAATGCTGAACAAGCTGATTGTTGAACAATTTTTTGTTGATCCAACGAACTGGTCAAAAGGGATTGAATAGCAAGATCCACAAATTGAGGTGATTGAGTTGCAATCCAAGAAGAAAATCTTGAAATAGTCCAACTGGTAATTTGTCTCAATCTTGGTTGAGGTTCTTTTAATCTTTCAATAAGGTATGTAACTAAGGTTGGTAGTTTATCTTCCGACAATTCGATACAACTCTTAGAAATTGCTCCAAATGCTAAGATCGAAGCTTCCTTAACCTTCCAATCATCTGCTAAAATTCTTTCTTGTAAGATAGGTAAAGAGATCTCAAGAACTTCTCCCGGTAAATTTAATGAGAGAATATCAAGAGTAGCTGCTGAACACTTTCTAAGCGACCAATGATCAACATCGGAATCGGAGTCGGAATCCGAATCCGAATCCGAATCAGAGTCGTCATCTTTAGGTTTATAGCTGCTCTTTGCGGAATGTTCCTTAACCTTAACATTTTTAGGCTTGATATCTTCATCTTTATCTTGATTGGTAGTGAGATCCTTTGAATCTTCTAATTCCATTAAAAACACTTCCTCTTCAGAATACACCATAGTACTCAATAAGATAGGTAAGATCAATTTCAATTTAGGAATAAAAATCTTTTTGTTGACTTCATCTTCAGATATACTGGATAATGCTAGCAAGAACTCACAAGCTTCTAATGCAACTTCTTCGTTATTATCTTGCATCAAGTGTAAACAGTAGTTAACCACCCCATCCAAATGAGGCAATAAGCTGTTTGGAGAAGATTCCAAAATCATTGAGAAAGAAGAACATATGTTTTTTTTAACTTTAGTAGAGGAGTCCTTGGACAATTCGAATAAATTACTGAGGAATTGATTTTCATAATTAGAAAATTCACTAGTCTTTTCTGGGATAAATTGGTTAATACAGTGGATAGCCAAGGCTCTAATAACGCCAGAATGAGGATGAACCATAAGTTTCAAAAGGTTTCCAAGCATAAAATTCAATGGAGACTCTCCGTTATAAGGAGAGCATATCACCAGGGATGAATCCTCACAAATCTTACCTAAAGTACTCATTGCTGCTTCCTGTGAATCATATGGAGAAGCCTCATGATTAGCTAATTCGATCAACTGAGGTAAAATGTTGGGCCAGTATTGGATACCGTAGATGCTAAACAATGAAGTGATGACATTCCCAGTGATGTTTCTTACCAAGTTATCTTGTACAAGTAACCCTTTGAGAATGTTTTCTAACAAATATTGACGGTTTTGAGTGGGAGCCTGGCCTTTGGAGTACGACGAATTCAATATACTGTTCTTAAGGTTGATTCCACTACCAGCTCTGACCTCAGATTTGGCATTATTGTCAAGTACCAAAAGATGGAAAAGATAGTTTTCAAACTCGGGCTGTGATTTGGCCTGAGTCAAGGCTTCATTGGCGCTTTTTCTCTCCTGGTTGTTTGATGAAAGGGTAGAGCTGAAGATGTGTTTGAGCTGCTCTAAGGCTGCTGGATCAGCTGTAAATGACATGGTTGGCGAGTCTCGACCAGGACGATTATCGGCGTTTCAGTGGGGCGTTCGAGCTGGTTTCAAATGGTTTAAGACACTGGGAGGCAGGCCGATTGGTTTTCTAAGGATCCACGAGTAACTGAGCTCGGCACACCGTGGATTGACACTTGTTGAGTCTGGTGATGGAGATGGGAGATGAGAATGAAGAACCTGCACAGAGACGAAAATTTTCAGGGCTCGCTTAGCGAGAGTGAACGAGAAGGTGTACGGTATATTCTAAAGAAGTGAGTTATAGGACTATTTTAGCGAGCGAATTTGTTTAAATTGTGAAAAGAAAGAGACGGTGAGAATTTGGAGCAATTAGGGATTATTTTGGCCAGGATCGGAGACACTTTGTAGACCAGATTTAGCGAGACAAAAATAAGGTTGTGCCAAAAATTGCGAGCACTCTCGGTACTGCACCATACAATTTCAGGGTGCGCTACCACCAGATAAAGGTATTCATGCTAAACAAGACGCCTTAACCCACCACTAATTGAAGGATTCATAGTTTTGATCCGGAAGTAGTAGACACATACGGTTAATTTTTATTATGGCGAACCCTTACAGGATTTTGCCCAGTATTGTACAAATTTTGCTCTACTAGGTTGGCTCATGACTATGTGATGAAATATGGCAATAGAATAACAATACGATTGTGTCTCCAATTAGACTTAATGATATATAGTGAGACTCAAAATTATCGTAGCTAGCCAACTATCCGAGGCTTATCGTCTTCTAACCATATCCAGAGATAACTTGATTCCAATCAAATTGATATGTTGTTATGATCTAAAAGATAAAGAGATACACAATTATACTAAATATATCTTTAGACCAATGTGTTTCTGGGATTTCCATTGATCTGACTAACTTATAATACTATGACCGTACTATTACCTTCCTTTAACTAGTGACATATCATACCATCCTCACATTTATCTACTTATTGATGCAATTATTATAATATTAACCCTATATATCATACCATCTATTAACTTTTATGAATTGTTCTCGGCAAACATGCTATCCAACTCGGCCAACTTTTCGGCCAACCTATCAAACTTGCCAAGAATAGGCATGAACATCTCATGGACTGGTTTCGATTTCCGTTTCTCATCAAGAGGCGTATGCTTGGGGGTATTCATCACCCCGTTATTCAACGAGTTCATGCTGGTCAACGGTGTGAATTCACCGTCGCGATTCTCTTCATCTTCCTCCTCCTCGTCTTCATCGAGATCGTCAAAATCGTATTCATACTCATAATCATCTTCCACGTTGATCACCTCGGTCATGTCGGGGTCGACTTCATTGTGACTGATATTAATTATTGGGGTCTGAGGTGTCAATGATTTAATGTCTTCTGAAGGATGAGTGTTTTGGGGAGTATATACTTCTTTATTCGTTTGTGATGGCGATTCTTTGAAAGGCTCATGTTTAGGACTTTGTATATATTCTTTGGGGGTTTGGTAGTGCTCCTTGGGGGTCTCACATTGTTCTAATTTGGGGGTTTCCAATTGCTCTAATTTAGGAGTCTCTTGTGGACCTTGATGATAAGAGTCATTGAATGTGTAAGTGTCATCAATTTCACGTTCTTCATCCAGCTCATCTATTTCTTCTAATTCATTAGATGATGATCCATAATGGTCAAGGATTAATTGTTGTTCAATGTCAGATGTTACTTTAGTGAGTCTATCCAAAATTACTGATCTTCGTAAATGAGTTAAATTATTGTTGATTTCTTTAAACTCTTCATCTTCTTCCTCATCTTTAGGGGCATCCGGTGTACAATATTGTTGTCTCTTTGATTTGGTCAGTCTTGAAGGTGGAGTATCTGGTGAATATGAACCGATTGAAACATCATCTCTATTGGTATATGACACTGGCTTGGCAAAATCGGAAAATAATGTGGAATCGGGTGCCTTGGTAGACGTTTCAATATTGGTCAATTTAGATGGGAGTAATGCTTTCTTCTTCTTGTTTTTATTGATGATTAATGGTGCCTCCGGATAAATATCACTCAATACTTCTGAGGTTTTTTCTTCTTCTACGGGAGGTGCCAACAGTTGTGATTTTTTGATTTCGTGATGATGAATATCAAATGCACCATTATCAAAATCTTTCTTTTGCTGTTCTCGTATTATTTCCACATCATCTGGTTCGGCGTTTTCATCTTCTTCTTCAAGTTCCAATTGACCCAAATCTTCAAACGTCACTGATTTAGTGCCATCTTTTCTTAAGCCATTTCGACGAAGTAAACTATTGCTTTTGGATAATGCACTGTGTTTCAATAGACTGTTGGACTTTGATAATTCGTGTTTCTCTTTCGAAACAATAGAATCTTCCGAGTCATTTTGGTACAGAATTGGATTCATAAGATCTAGTTCATAATTTTCGGGGTCGGGGTATACTTCGAAGGTATCTTTAGATGTTCTTTCCAATTCTTCATTTTTGAAACAATTTAATCTGGCGAGTCTTTCACCATAAGTTTCGAGACATTCTGCCGGTACGAACCCAATCTTACCATCATCTTCATCGCTGTACTCGTCCTCCAGGTTAGGATCTTGAATGATTTTGTTGGAGTTCTTTTTGTGGTGAGACCTTTCTTCCTTGGTCATTTTACGGATCAACCACCAGTAGTTGTCTTCGTCATTGATGAGGAACACCGGTTCGTCCCGGGATAACGTGCAATGAGACGGATCGGGACCCAGAAAATCATACAATCCGTACAACTTGTCGGGATCCAATTCTCTAGGAGGCGATCTTGGCGGTGAGGGGGGAAGGAGAAGATCGTCGTATTCATCATGGTCATAGTTGTCGTCAGGTTGGATCTCGTAGGTGTCGTATTCATCAGACAACCCGGATGGATCGTCCACATCGATGGTATCTATGGGCACATGGATGGGATTCGGAGTAGACGTGGTATGGATCTCATCGCTGTTAATGCTGTCGTTGTCCACGATGTGTATCGAGCGGTTGGGGTTCATGTTGGGTGACACATTCCCCAACAACTGTCGAGAGGAGTCATCGTTATAGTGTTTCCCGAACTTTGTCATGAATTTAGTTTGGCGGTCTTGGAACAACTCGTTGGGGCTGAATATGGGGTCCTCGTCGTTCTTGATATAGTCAAGGACGTTAGACTGGATGCTTTGTTTGGCGATACCATTCATTTGCTTATTGATGACCACCAGCGACTGAGATTGTTGAGTATGGTTGGAAGAAGTGGATGAGATGAACGAGAGCTTACGCTCAAGGTCAGAGAGAAGCCTGTTGGTAGACTCCAACTTGTCTGAGTCGTCCATGGATGGCTTGTAAGGGAGTGAGGGAGTGAAAAGGATTATACTGAGAAAGATTAATGTGAGAAGGACTGAAATTTAATTTTAGGGGATCGTAGATATGAAAAAGATCAACTGTGAGGGTGAGGAAAGGGATGAAGCTGGAAGCCAGGAACGATGTTTGATGAAGATAAATTAGCGACCACTGTAGGACCAAAAGTATTTAGTAGCGATCGATGGGAGTGGGGAAGCGTTGGTGTTATGACAATGGCGCGTTTCAGCGGGCAATGTGGGTTGCTAGCGAAGGGATTTGTTAACTACAAATTGACAACGGCTTATGGGATTTACGATCTTGGTGAGATGGCGGAGGTAGTGATGGTGATGTTCTAGTGATTGCGGGTGGTAATTTGTAGAAAGATCTTTGTCGAGGTACGGTCAGGGGTAGAGGCTTGTAATTGTTCTATTATGTACCATGTCTCCTTATTCGCGATATCGTATTTTGAAGGGCAGTATCTGGCAGTGACAGCCTCGTGTGCAATTAAAAACAGTTGAACTAGTTTCAGTTAAACTAGTTTTTTGAAATATGACAGTACCCAAGAACTTAAACGGGCTTATCCCAAAACGATTAATCACTTGCTTGCTTCAAGCGAGAGAATATATGTCACTCCTACAATAGTCGACGTCATTTGGTAAACAATATGGACGCGTGCGATGGAATGGTTTTTAGGCGAAAGACAAGGGGTCATTGGTTGGGGATGAAAATATATACGAAGTAACCCCCCCACTTGAATCTGTTGCACTATGGGCTTCCAGTTGACTTAAGGGGGGTGCCATGAATCCATTCGATCTCTGTTTGTACATCTCTTGCAGCCAGCCGTACCTTATCTATAGAAACCTATTAATGATACTTCGGGGGCTCATTTTAAGTTCAAGCTTGTGAGTTAGTTGACATTTCCGTGATCTTGGTAATCAGGTGCCGCAATATCCGTGGTTTACTTGTCTACAATAGTCATCCACATGCTTGAATAGTATGACAAAAGTTGACACAGAACTTTAAATATGTTCTGATACCTTAATTTGTTACATGTTTCAAATTAATTACACCGCTTTTAGCCTAAATTGAAAACCTCCTTTTTTCAAAATTAGGGGATTTCTTCCCTTTTCTCTATGGATTGATACCTCTACTCTGCTAGCAAACCTCTTTTCACCTTTATCCATTCCAAGTTTTGAAAACCACCCAAAAAAAAATAAAAAAAAAATGATTTAAGCAACAGTACGCAATTTTATGACATGGTGCGGCTAACACCCCTTCATTTATCTCAAAACTTATCCTGTTACTTGTGCCTGACAGTTTATTTTCACTCACTTAGAAGCAAAAAATATTGTCAACCCGTTAGTTCTGGGTTGCCCTATTTTTTTACCTATTTCTTTTCTTTACCTCAATTTTATTCAGCAAAATATCGCATTTCCAACCATAAAAGCAGAAATATTGAATAAACTCACTATCTCTTATTGAGACCGTATAGTGATGTGATTATCACATAGGAAGTAGTGGGAACCACCCAGGGTATTGTTAAGCAAACGAGTGTTGAGCATACAAAAGCATAAACTATGTAGTGTCACTGCCTTGTTCAAATACTCTCAATAGATCCTTTACATTATTAGTCTCATTATAGTAAAAATATTTGTTTCTTTCAGACAGCTGTGTTGTATACATAAGGGCACTGCCAAAGTCAATGATAAGACCTCTTTCCATTTCGAATATAGAATATTTCTAGTGGCAATTTCTCTGTGGCACTTGCCCATGGTTTCTTCATCCTTCAAAAGTTGGGTAGTTTCTATGAATCTAAAAACACTAAACTTTCCTAGCATAAACACAAAGTTACCGATGATTGCAAGTTCACCATCTATGCTAGGAACGTTACAGCTGTTGAATTGTGGGATATTGCTGAGCTTTTGAATTATCTCTTTCTCTTTCTCTTTAGTGTACATCTCCTCGCACTCTAATTTTGCAGCCCCGTTTCCACTCAATCTCGGATCAAATACCCAACCACCTTCTTCTTCGATGTATCTGATACCTTCACCAATATTGTAAAACTTCAATACCAAAAAGGTTTCTCCATCGATATCCTGTTCTAACGCCTGTTGAATACACTTAGCTTGTACTTTGTTCACCTGAGAAAATCTAGAGATTGTTTTAACTCTTTCCCACACCGGCGCCCTAATTTGAAATGGCTCTGAATCTGTCTGTTTCTGGCTGGAATCCCCACTAGTAGTAGGAGGTAATTGACAAAGCTTTCCTTAATGTGAAGCGCAAGCACAGCATAAGCTATATGGCTGCAACTACTTTCCATCCATAAAACCCAACTATTAATCTACTACACCAGTAAACCTCGGATCTACACCTCAAGAAGCACCTTAATTCCGGCTCTTTTGGGCGACCAAAAACCTAACAAACACTCACCTTCTAATTCTTGATCAATTGTGTAATTTGTATAAAGTATTATCTCAGATAGCCATAAAGATCGCATAAACTTTCTCCGATAAATTACGAATGCAAAAAGAACAGTCCAAAGGCTCATTAGAAGTGATAAGATCAAAAGTATGATATACCTTTACACTATTCTATTTATAATATATAACTGTTTATAATAAGTAACTGTATTATTCTGATCTAGTCTAAGGTAATTTGAATTGGACCACATAATGTTTTCTACTCGCTTCGGGATAGTTCGTTAATTATGAATAGTCACCACTAGTGGTTGAGTAACCAGAACTTTAGAAAGCATAGATTGGTGACATTTCGAATAATTTTTTTAGAGGATTCAAGGGCTATACACCTACTCACCATGAAAATAAATATAATGAGCCTTCCTTGGAGTTTACACCCAACCACTACGATCTTAGCATGTAACCTTTAAATCACCGATGTTTGCTCTAAATATAATCACCCCCCACTACCCCTAAAGATCTCTTTTATTCAATATCGTTACTACACTGGTCTAGAAATATTTATCCTTTTTACTATCCTAGTTATACTATTTAGCAATCATCATTCAAACTTTGTACATTAAGACTTAACAACTTGGTTGATGGCATCGGCCAAGTATTCAACGTTGTTGTCGTTGATACCGGAGATAGAGAATCTACCGTCTTCAGTAGCATAAACACTAAACTCGTTTCTCAATCTGATCACTTGTTCAGCAGATAATCCGGTATAGACAAACATACCTCTTTGCTTTAACAAGTGATCCCAGTTGTAAGAAGACTTGTCCAAGTTTTCGTACAATTTAGATCTAACAGTGTTCAATCTAGACACAACTGAGTCCAAATCAGATAACCATTCAGGTAAAAGGTTGTGTTCTTCATTGAAAATGGTTTCAACAATCTTGGAACCATGGATTGGAGGAGAAGAGTAGATTGGTCTAATCAATTTCTTCAATTGAGATTCAATGGCATTGGAACTTTCAGCCGATTCGGTAACAATGGAAATAGAACCAGTTCTTTCACCGTACAATCCCATGTTCTTAGCGAAAGATTGACACAAAGCGTAAGACTTGATTTCATCATTAGCAACCAATTCGTTCAATCTTCTGATCAAACCAATATCCTTGAATGGATCACCAGAAGCAAAACCTTGGTAAGCCATGTCAACCAATGGGAAGAATTTCTTTGATTTGATGATTTCCAAAACTTCATCCCATTGTTGAGGAGTCAAATCCATACCAGTTGGATTGTGACAGCATGCATGTAATAACACAATGGAACCTTCATCTTGAGATTGTAACGATTGCTTCAAGTTGTCGAAGTCCAAATCGTTCTTGGAAGTTTCGTAGTAGGCGTAAAATTCAGGAGCCAAACCAGCATCCTTGAAAACAGCCACATGATTAGCCCAAGTTGGTTTAGGAACTAAAATCTTTTTATTGGTGTAGAAACGGTTAAGGAAATCAGCAATTACACGAAGAGATCCAGTACCGGAGATAGTTTGAGAGGTGACAATTCTACCGGCTTCAATCAATTTGGCACCGTTGGCATCCTTGTTGGAGTTGTTGAAGATAAAGTTCTTAACAATATTTTGGAAGTTCTTGTTACCAGTGATTCCGGTATATTCCTTTTCAGTTTCCTTGCTTAACAAGATTTCTTCAGCCTTCTTGACTGATGGGAAAATGATTGGCTTACCGGCGTTGTCACGGTAAGCACCCACTCCCAAGTTGATCTTCTTGTTGTTGGAATCCTTAACAAATGCTTCGGAAATTCCCAAAATCTTATCAGGAGGAGCCAAAGGAATATCACTCCATTTTTGCAATTGAGCAGTGGTAGAAAATGCAGCGCCTCTGGTTCTGGCAGCGCCAGCGGCTAATCTCATAGGAACGGGTCTGTACATGGTGGGGCCTTAATCTTGGGAATCCGGCAGTCCTGTTCTTTATATACGCGGAATCACGTTACCCCACCTGAAAAATTTGCCGACTTGAGTCATGGTGAGCCGAATTGAAAATAAATTAGCTACGACAATCGGAATAGAGGAGGGTATTGATGTGGTGTTTCATTACATGAGCCAATGGCACGAGATTAGAAAATTCCTCTTAACTATGGAGAAAAATCGCTGGTGGTACACCGTGACTACGGATGAAGGGAGCCATATGACATGACTCCGGAATCATCCGTGGTCCGATTTTCGGAGCGTACACGGTGACTCACCGAAAAAATTAATGCCTGAAAATTCACCCAACCGGTCGATTTAAATGGTGATTAAATCTTACACGAGCCCCTTACTTAACCCTTTGCTAGGTTAGGTGAATGTAGTCGTTGTTGGTTGGACTCGGGTTTTAGGGGAGTCCGGATCGGGAAATGTGGGGTGTCGGCGAATACGAGTTGACAGTGCTCACACTGGAATTATCAGCGGAAAGTCTAGAAACGGAGGGGTAGGGCCAATCGCGGTTAAGCTTCTTGGGAAGTAGTAGCAGGCCTTTTTTTCTGACCAATTGGAGTAAAGAGCTACCACTTTAATTATTAAAAAGTGAATTGTCCTTAATGGCACTCATATGATTTAAAATCATTCAATCTAATGCTAAACACCTGAGTCTACAGGAGGACTGCACCAGTTATTGGACATTTTTGGACATTTTTGGACCTTGTCTATCAAATGGACACTAGCCGACCTTTTCCGTTATGGCTGCGAATTTATAGCTTGGTTCGTTTATTAATTCTTGTTGCAGTATGGTGAAGTTCTCACCCGGCCAAATGCAAATGAGCTACTAATGATAGAAGTTGGCGTTCAATCGAGCTCTCAACCGGAAGTTAAATAGCTCATCCACGTCAAAACATTCGGTACTTCACATACCAGTTTGAGTGTGGTTTGTGGCGCACTTCGGACATAAGCTCAGGAACGAGCTCGGGAGGTCCCACTTGGGGTAAATCTCCACCATCTTGTCCCGATTTTAGCGGTAGTTGTCACATTATTCGAAGCATTGGACAGGGTGCTGTGAACTCTTTAAGAACGGCGTATCCCACTAGATCAGTTGTTTCGGGCGGTGCCACCAATACGATTAAGGTACCCTCTTACAGCGTATGTCCGTTTCTTCAATCATGGTGCCAAATCTAAAATGCTTTTTTGCCAGTAACAACAATGTTCTTCTCCCTCGGTAAGCATTATCCATACCTAGGATGCTTCCATCAAGACCTGCGTCGAGAAAAGTGCAATATATCATTATGTTTGGGAAGTTATCATCAATTGGGCTAGTGATCTCGGTACAATTCTGCTTTTTTGAATATGATAGTCTACTCCTCTACATGTTAAATGCCAGCTATCATTAGATGGTCTAATGTTTGTTTCTGATCTACTATATCAAAAGTAGAAGCGCATGCGAAATTTGAAATCATTTCACATGTCTTAGTTTACCTTCCAACATTTTTTTCAACAATTCGGTTGTATAGTGTAGTGGTTATCACTTTCGGTTTTGATCCGAACAACCCCGGTTCGAATCCGGGTACGACCTTTTTTTACATTTTTTTTGTTATTTCGCGGTCACGTGACGGATTTTTTTTCTTAAGATGAGGTAAATTTGGTAACATGAGATGAGTTAACTATATCACAATGATTAGGACAGTGTATGTACAAACAGAAATTATCCGCCAAGCTCGATCGCTCATAAAGAATGTGACTCCTCCGCACAATACAGAGAACTTTCCAGCTTGAAATTTGCCTTGATATTCATCATACTAACCGTTAGTAAACCAAAAAATGCTCGTTCCAAGAGAGCTCTTGCTAAGCAAGAAGCCAAATTAGTGGAAAACACCAAGACTGCATTGTTCGTGCCAGGATCTACTGGGAATAAATTCTTGCACGATGCTATGTGTGATCTTATGGCATTAAAGAAACCTTTCATTAAGAAATTTAGTAAAAAGAATGAAGTCAGACCTTTTGAAGATGCCACTGAATTAGAATTTTTCTCGGAAAAGAACGACACTTCATTGATGGTGTTATCTACTCATAACAAAAAGAGACCTAATACTTTAATTTTCACTCGTTTTTTCAATCATAAAGTGTATGATATGCTTGAATTATCTATACAAGATAACCATAAATTATTACAAGATTTTAAGAAATTGACTTTCACTATTGGGTTAAAGCCTATGTTCACTTTCAACGGTCCAGCATTTGAAACTCATCCTGTGTTTCAACATGCTAAATCGTTATTTTTGGATTTTTTCCGTGGAGAAGAAACTGATTTACAAGATGTGGCAGGATTACAATATATTATTGCCTTAAGTGCTGGAGATATCGAAGACCCTAACGATACCAAGAACCTTCCATTATTACATTTCAGAGTATACAAATTAAAATCTTATCAATCTGGACAAAAGCTTCCAAGAGTTGAAGTTGACGAAATAGGACCTAGATTTGATTTCAAGATTGGTAGAAGAGTGAGTCCTGCACCAGAAGTTGAAAAGGAAGCATTCAAGAAACCTAAACAATTACAAGCCAAGGTTAAGAAGAATGTTTCTACTGATTTCATGGGTGACAAGGTTGCACAAATCCACTTGGGTAAGCAAGATTTGGGTAAATTGCAAACCAGAAAGATGAAGGGTTTGAAGAGTAAGTATGATCAAGACAGTGATTTTGACGATGAAAACGAAGATGATTTCGTTGATGCCATTGATAATGAAGAACCCGTTGCAAAGAGAGCCAAGCACTAAAGAGTCAGACATCAGAGTAATTAGGCATTTGTTGGCTTGAAATTTATGTATAGTATTCACGAACTGAGTGGGTAACCTTAGTTTATTCGATTCAAATAAATAGATAACTCGACTTGGTAGGTTAAGAATGTAAGAAGTGTTGATGTGAGAAATGAATGTTATTGTAAGAGATTGAAAATTAATTTGAAATCACGGGAGCTTGAATTAGATGATAGAGGATGGGTTTTGTAAGTTTATGAAAAATTGCAATTTTTTTAAAATTATGAAAGATATTCATGAAAACTAGACTCGAAGAGCATATTAATCATTCACATAAAAATCGTAGTATTAAACAAAAAAGCAGGAATTATAGACTGAAAATATAAGAAACGAAGAAACATCACAGTCATTTAAAATTTCGCTATAGAATTGTTATCAATCGATTCCAGAAATTACAGAATAATTCTAAGATAAAGTACACAGCACATTGGATGAAATGCAAATTTAATGTCCACATCGACCATCACTTCACCCCCTACACATCATGTATTAGAGATGTAAAGAATGCAAAGAATTAGACCCAACAATTCCAACAATTTCCTCAAATTCAATGGCTAGGGCCAACTACCAGTGTATTGATTAATCACCGATCAATACCATACTTCAATAGTATAATCGTCAACAAAACCCAATAGTGTAGTCATTAATAAAACCCATACGTCAATAGTGTAAAGTCACCACTCCATTCACCACCTCATACATACACACATCCATTTCTCATTCTCATCTTCGCTTCCAAATTCATCTCAGCTATCACCAGTCTCATTCTTCAACTTTTTCGATCTGTTTTTTCCATCTCACTGTTTACCACCATCCACCAACAAATACGTCACTCCCATCCCCCAAGGAATGTCCATCTTTAGACCCAGAAAGACATCGCCTCCCAGGGTGCCTAGTCAGTCGATCTCCAATGAGTCTCCACTTGCTACGGCTTTGGAATTGACTAAAAATGACCACTACTGTGTATCCAAACTCCCTGCCTTACCAGCGGTATTTGAATCGTCAACCCAACCCATCAACGCGTATTCCGACCACGAATCCAACTACTCGTTGGTGGTAACTGAAGATGCTATCCACGTTTGGAGCTACAAGTCCACCGATCAAACACCATTGTCTATTCAGTTTCCTATTAATCAAGGTGGCATCCCTTTGGCTATCTTGACCAAACCATCTAGTGGAACGTCGCTGGACCCCGGTCTTGTGATCATCGATTCGTCGACAGGGCTCGTCAAGTTCTACGAAAGTGTACAACACGCTCCCGCTTTGGGGTTAATCAACAACAAATCGCTTGAGTTACAACTAGATATCAACCACCACAAGGGTGAGTACATTACGTTGGCAGAAGGCGTGGAGCCTGCGGGAATCGTGGTGGCCACCTCGTGGAAACGGTGTATATTGGTGTCGTTACGAGACTTTAAGAGTAAGCCTCAATTATCGTCAGTGGAATTATTATCTAACTCTAAACCAAAGTACTTGTCATACTTGTTTGGTTCCGATACCACAAACCAAATATTCGACGAGATCGTCAGTATACGGTCGGGCAGAATAATCAATCATGGAATGACTCAAGAAATCTTTATCTTGGACTCGGCTGGTGGCTTTCACCTCGTCACATATCAGCTCTTGTCTGCGAATGGTCAACCGTACATCGATAGAAAGAAGTCGTATAGCCACAACCTAACCACCTACTTCAAAAACAGTGTCGATGGATACCTTCCAGGGTCTAACTTAAACCTCAAATTTTTAGATTTGTGGCCCTCTACAGCTCATGAAAATGTATACGTGGGACTTTGTTACGCCAAAGAATCTTACAATCAAGACTTATTGCTCTTGACCATGAAAATAGATCCTACCGGTGTCTTGCCGTATGGATCTCACAAGTTATCTAAATACAATCCCGAAGAACACCACATAAATCGACCCAAATTATTCTTACCTCAACCGGGTAAGACTGCTTTTGTTAGTATCGATAACTCCATGATCATCACTGATATCAACATTTCTTATGTTGAAGAATCCGAAGAGGTTGTCTCGTATTATACCCCAAGATGGGAAGATATCGTCAGATTAAGACCCAACGTTGATATCTTGGGTTTTGGATATGAAGACCAGACTTTTAATGCAAACCCATCTGTGATCTTGTTGACCAAAAATAATGGAGTGTTGAGAATCGAAAGATTTCCTACGAACCAATCCACTTCTACAGACCCATTACTTATTGTTAAGTCTCATATCGAACAAGCCATCTTTTACTCTAAATCTCAAGAAATTGAATTTGATTTGTTGCAAGAATTTAGTGACCAAACTGTGTTACAGGCAATCTCCTCAATCATAGACGAAATCACGAACTCAAGCTCTCCTTACATTTCAGCATTTTTGCCATCGGTAACTGACTTTTTATCATTCAAAGTTGAATTATTTGAAAGGTGTATTATTTATACAAAGCGCAACTTTCCTTCAGTTTATCCAATTGCAGTCTCTTCAATTGTGGATGCCTTGGAAAAGAATGATTTGGCTCTTCAATTATGGGTACAAATAGAAGCTGAAAAATCTCACACTGCTTTTCTCAAACAAACTTTGGAGAAAATTATAATTGAATCTAAAGTGGTGGGCCCCAATGAAGATGTTTTGAGAAAGTATTTCAGTCAAGGAGTTAGCTCTATAAATGAAGTATTCACTAAATTCATTGAAAAGTTAATTGCTGATGATTTCTCATTGTCTACTCTCACATCTCTCATAGTACAAGCCACCTACTACGGAATCTTTAAGAATGAAGTTAAATATCTTGTTGATAATCCAAATGTACCTATAAGG
Organism: Suhomyces atakaporum; assembly: GCA_030561405.1. Classification (NCBI taxonomy): domain Eukaryota; kingdom Fungi; phylum Ascomycota; class Pichiomycetes; order Serinales; family Debaryomycetaceae; genus Suhomyces; species Suhomyces atakaporum. The sequence continues at coordinate 26,210 of JAKTXH010000048.1, forward strand.
AGACTTTGGGTGTTTGAAACTCCTTTGTTGATAAGAATCGAAGAAGTATTTACCAGTGAATATTCCAAGAATACTGAAGATGTCAAGACTCAAAAGAGTCAGGATAATTTGATTAAATTTTGTGAAGTGTTGTACTACTTTGTTACAAGTGCTATTCAGTATATGCAATTGAATGAACCAACTAATGATCAGTTAAGTGAATACAAAAAATGGTTCAGATCGAGAAATTCCCATTGGATCAATGCTTTATCCAATAATGATTTGATCCCACAGGGAATTGAAATCACTGAGAAATATCAGGATTTTGCATCTTTAGCTCAGATTTTAGAAACCCAAAAAGAACGGTTGGAAAACCTTTACGGTGAAAACAGCTTTGAAGTGGATGAATTACTTCAAAGATATGTCTATTACTTTGATAGATTCAAATATGACTTTGCATCACTGCTTTATGATTACTATTTGAAGCATGATAAGATTCAAGCTCTTTTGTTGGGATTCACTAACTATAAGTTTTACTTGGAAGAGTATTTCCAAAAGAACATCAAGAAGACATCGAAGATTTCTTGGATTCGTTACTTATTAGATGAAGAATTTAACAAAGCCAGTAAGGTTCTCATAGAATCAGCTTCAAAGTATCAAGTGGGTGATAATTTGGATAACAAGGAGTTGAAATATTCTTTAGCAAAGTTGAGCATAATTGCTGCCAGAGGTCAATCTCAAGTTGATCAAGATATTGATATGGAAGGTGATAATCTTACCGAAACTGAAAATAACTTGATCAAAATCAAGAGTCAAAAAGCACTTTTTTCTTCCTTAATCAAGAACTATGGGGGAGAAGTGCAACTTCTCAAATTTGACAACATCCTAAAAGGATTCAAAAACTCACAAATTGGGAATGGGATAGCACAACAACTACTCAGTGAGTCTTTCGACCAGTTTGTCCATAATAAACAGTTAAAAACCTTGGATTTAATTAACTGGCTCACTTTACTTAAACCATCCATCATCGACAACAAAGGATTTGCTTACGCATTGAAGGTGGCATCATTAGTTGACGATTATCAATTTTACGAATACTATACTAGATTGATCTGGCTCAGATTACTCACCATTGGTGACGATTGGTCTCTTCTTGATAAAGAAAACTTGAAGATCACCACCGATGAACTCATCAAGGAAAAAGTCAGAAAGACAGTGTTATTCAAAACATTTAAGGAAATCGAATCGAATCCTGATTTACTTAACCAACTCGATGCTTTGTTAAGTACAGGAAGCCTTGAAACCAAACTTGAACATAATACGGTTACCAGAGAGCTCAATGCTACATCTGGAGAAGTTTTGAGAGGCTACTTCAAAAAGTATGATTTTGTACAATGGGTTGCTTCTATTAGAGAAGAAGCAAAAAATGCTTAAAATGTAAATTAATATATTGATCCGATTAGAATTGAAATGCTTGAAGTGTAAACTAAACTATTGATTCGATTAGAATTGAAGTGCTTAACTGAAATATCCGAAAAGGGGCTAATCTGGTTTCGGGTATCATCATGTAGGCATGTAAATGGTTCACAGGGTGATTTTGTGTTGGTGAAAGTTTCACCAGAAATACCACTAGACTCTCCGGTGGTACGTTAAAACTTGTAACGAAAGGAACATTCAAGTAGAGTTGATGTGATTGTCAGTCCATGATAGGTGCAGTTGTTAACTGTTCGTTAAAATTACCTACACTTCGTAGATTGAATAGTGGAACATGAAATTATGGGCTGACGCGTATCATTTAGTAGCATGTCTGGTAATAAGCGAAGGAGTCGCTGAAACAGCAGCTCTGGCTCTATAGTAACATCCCCTTCTTGCTTATGGGGATAACCATCAGGTACCACACAGAACTTTGATGAACTGAAATTCATGGTCCGATGAGATACAATTGGAATTAGCTTCTGATGGATCATTCTTAGATTGGCCGATATTGGGTTGGATTAGTTAGACCTTATCACTAAAACTCCCACCATGACTGTATTGACTTGGGGGTTGGGGGTCATTAAACACTATTCACTTCGTTCGTAGTTACTGTCAAAGGCACCTTCTTCGTCCTCTTCCTTGTCCAACTTTATCCGCACTAACGCCTCAGGTAAGGGTGCTTTCGTCTCGTAATCACTCTCGCTGTATTTCATCAATCCCAACGACGCCAACGAAATCGACTTCACCACATTTTGCCAGTTGGCCAAAATCAAGGCAACACTTTCAGTTCCGCCCTTCATATGGTCCAACTTGTCGCCCACCAGCTCAAGTTTGGAGGCCAATTCCGCGGTGAGCTGGCGGAACTCCTGCAACATCTCGAGGTCTGCCCGTTTGTCCACGATCTTCTGGTGGTAGATGTTCTTCAGCATGTTGTGGTTATGGGTGTAATATTTTGTGTTTACCCATATAGATCGCGTTATATGCAGGTCACTTACATCGGTAGTTTACAGGGTATTCAAAAATCGTAAATTGAAGTGGAAAAGCTCTGAAAACGTTTGGTTCACAGGAGAATTCAGAGTAGTATTGAGTCACATTTTCCCGTTCTGGACAATCGATGGAAGAATTAAGATAGAATTAATTCATGGCTGGTACCTGCATATAGACTCCGGTATACACCGGCATCATCGATTTGTTTGTTTACAAACCACACCATGGTCCGGAAATCAATTGACTTTACACATTCATTGCTCAAGTTCCAAGGTAAAGCACCCGAATCGGCGAGTTCCACCAGAGCGCAAAAAGATCCGCCCAAAAACGATGAAATTGCGCCTTTGGAGCCCACTTTACACCACCAAGATGATCCCATCAATTCAGAAACTACCCTCGAGAACAAGTACGTGCTACAGAATAAGTCACTAGCACGCAGTAATGCCATGATGGCACGCAAAATTAGCGATATGGAGACTCGGCTAGGAGACTTGATCGATGAAAACATGAAGTTGAAGAAGGGTCATACGAATCGAGACGCCGAGATCAAGAAAGTTCTTGAAGAGAAGGTGGATATGATCGAGAACACGTTATTCGACAAGTTTGGGGATATTCTTCGCTTCTTGAAGCATCTCAGATGGGAGGAGGGACTCAGTGTTAATCCACAATTAGATGTGCTTAATGGCATCAATCGCCCCGTGACTTCTACTCCTATAGAGGGTGATATGGAGATGTGCAACCCATTTGGATTTATAAAACCAGCAAATCTCTCTAGAAAACAGGACGAGAAGAAGGATGAGAGTGAAGTGACGGATTCACAGGTGAATCAAACAATGTTGGAGTATACTGATAACACAAAGATTGAAAAATTCTCAACTATCCTTGAAGAAAAGGAGCCATCAGAGAGAAGCGTGGAGAATGAATCCAAAAAAGTACACAGTCCTCCTACAGTGAGTACCTCTGATTGGTTAGCCAAAGCTAATGAATTGATTAAAGCCAACGAGTTGAAGAAGAATCAACCAAAAACAAGTTCCGAGAAAAAGCCACAACTAGTCATACCGAAGGACCCTTCTGTCGAAGTGATATCATCAGAAAGTCCTACACCTCTAGAAAATAATCCCGAGTCTAAAACAATAAAACAAGAATCCAAGGAATCATCAAATAAGGCTGAGGAAGTCAAGGAAGAATTAACAAGACCCCGCAGAACAAGAAAGAAAGTAGACTATAAACCAATTCCATTACGAGCTAAGATGAGAAGAGAATCAGTCAAACTCATGGATGCAGTTGGAGAGAATGTATTGATCAATTATACAGTGAGTCAAAAACTGAGTGAAGGGAAAGTTGGACAAAAGAGAAAATCAGACAAGTTTGAAGAAAATAACACCAAAAGAAAGCCATTGGGAACATTGAAGAACAACATAGCCCAAGATTCAAATAAAAATCAAAAGAGTAGTTTTGGTAATATTAGTCCCATCAAAGAATGTGACAAGGAGAATCAAGTCGACTTATCGGTATTCGATTTTGAAGAAAATGGACCTACAAGACAATCGATTTACATTGGTAAGAAGACGGCCAGAAGAACTAGAAGACAAACTATGATGTAGACAACAGGACAATAATTCATTAGAGGTACTAAACACTCATTTTCATCTTGATTGGACCATATGGATCGTATTCTGAGATAACAAAATCCTCATACTTGAAATCATCGATAGACTTAATTTGTTCGATTCTTTCAGGCTTAATATGAAGTTTAGGGAAGTCTCTGGGTATTCTAGTCAATTGTTCTTTCAAAGCATCAATGTGGTCCAAGTATACATGAGCGTCACCCATGGTGTGTATGAATTCACCACAATCCATATCCACGATATGTGCAATCATCTTTGTTAATAAAGCATATGATGCGATATTAAAAGGAACTCCCAACCCCATATCACACGACCTTTGATAAAGAAGACATGATAATTTGGGCTTGGAGTTTGCAGGGAAGTTAACGTAAAACTGACAGAAGACGTGGCATGGTGGTAAAGCCATTTTGGCGAAGTCGGGAGGGTTCCATGCAGACATAATGATTCTTCTATCATATGGATTTGTTTTCAACTTTTTAATGACATCCTGCAATTGATCAAAGCCTTGACCCGCATAGTCAGCTTCACAGTCTTTGTATTCAGCGCCAAAGTGTCTCCATTGAAAACCATATACTGGACCCAAATCACCTTCTCTGCGATGAGTTAAGCCCAAGGAGTCCAAGTATTCTCTGGACCCATTACCTTCCCATATCTTGACCCCCTTGTCGCTTAAGAGCTTTGCGTCGGTGGATCCGGCCACAAACCAAAGAAGCTCATGAATAATTGCCTTGGAAAACACCTTCTTGGTGGTTAAGAGTGGAAATGAATCATTGGATAAATCGAATCTGAGTTGGGGAGGTGCAAATAGCGACTTTGTGCCTGTGCCTGTTCTATCGGGACGGTGCTCTCCGTTGTCTATGATGTTTTGACAGAGGTCTAGGTATGCCTGTTCGGCTGAGTTCTTTGATTGAGTCATGATGGGGAGAAGACGCGTTGAGACGCGATCTCAATGTTGATGGTACCGGTCTGCTTGGGCCTCGCACGACAGACGATTCTCCATTAACCAAGAGGGGTTTGACAAGTGAAATGAAATCGATTCTGGCCCGCTGAGCCCCTGAAGTTGAATTGCATATGATAGCGATTAATGGGCTTTAGTATTCTCGTAGTTTTCCGTAGGAAGGATAGTTAATAAAATGAAATTCTTTGTATACAAAAAACTCTGATAAAGCCAGCATTTGTATAGCCGTACTGTGAAAGGTACTAAAGCCACGTTTATCATAGTGCTATTAGACACGTTTTGGTGGCGCCTTTAACTTCGTTACTTTAGCTTTTGGCTACCCTGTGTGACCCCTGATCTATGGTTGCTAATTTCTCAATTGGGAATTGCTGCGACTGCACTAAGGGCCTAATTACGATCAAGACCAGATAATTATCACAAGGGACTGACGGTTTGAAATCAAGGGGCCAACTGCTGAGTGTCCCTATTGGATCAATTGAGTCAGTTGAATCAATTGAATCAATTGAATGATTAATTTGCGTTTACATTTGCTACAATTTTTTCTAAGTTTTTGTTTATTCACTAAAGCAGACTAAAGCAGCTAGTTATCGACTGGTCAACAGTAAACTTACTTCTTTTCACCGAAGATGGCGTCAGAAGCTTGTTGAACGTAAGACTTTTCGGATTCTGGGGTACCCTTACCAGCAACGTTGTCAGCAGTGTCAGTGATGGAGTCCTTGGCCTTACCTAAAGTAGACTTTTGAGAGTCTGGGGTGACGGCGCTTTGGATTTTGGAGGAGATATCTTTTCTACCAGTGTCAGACATGTTTGATAAATGATTGATTGATAATGTTCAATTAGAGGGACAATTGATCCCTTTATATAGTGTTTGAGGGGAGCAAACTGTGGTTTAATTCGATTGCTACACATGATTGCTAACGCTAGCAACCAAATTAAAGGCGCTCTTACACAGGTTGGTTTTGCCACTGGTTTGCGAACATGACCTCCCCACCACAGCCCGCCCCTCAGTCTCGAGGCTATACGAGATCGTTACTGAGTCTTGGTGTTGCAATTACGAAGCTTAGATAGGTGTTTAGTGGCAACCTTTCGATTAGTATGAGAAATGTGAGGTTTGGTAAATTTGGTAAATTTGGTGAGCTTGATGGTGGGTGCAAGCTGGAAATATGGTGAAGCTACAGTTAACACACAACCAATGGATGACGTATTTGTTTAACAAAGTGCATGGGTGATGTATTACTAGGAATTATTGTGAGATGTTTACATTCCCCTGTTCTGGAACCGGTTGCTGGTGTTGTAACTGTAGTATTCTGTCATTATTTGCGTTATGATGCAGTTTCATAGTGAAACTCAATTTGTTGCTACTGTACCTGCGTTATACGTTTAACCACTTGAAGTACTTGAACCACCGGGGCTCTACAAAAATGGCTCGAGCACTGGCAATTCTTAATGGGTTCTCTCCCACCGTCTCAAGTACTCCCGATACCACTACTTTCCTACCCTTGTGTTCTTCCACTCGTGATCTTAACACCACTGTGGAGTTGGGTGGTGCCTGAGCAGCGTAGTCAATAGATAACTTGGCAGTGACCCCTCTTTTGGAGGGCAAGACCGGAAATCCGCAGTAAACCATCCCTTCGTCAAAAATAGTACTAACTATTCCGTTGTGAATGCCTCCATCTTGGCTGACCAATTTTTCTCCCAAGTGATAAAACGCTGTCAGCTCCATTTTAGCACTATCTACCAAAATGATGGGATCTATCTCATGAAGATCCTTACCGCGAAGTAACGCGGTTCCCACATAGCTGGCTTGGTGTTGTTCAGGGTACGAATGACTGGAGTAAGTCTTGATAACCCCAGGGTTACTGGCTAGGGCCTGAAACTCAGGAAGTGATTCGATATGTTTGACCACGTCGTCGTTATAGTGAAGAAGTTTGCGTTCGTTCCAGCTGCTCTTGCGCCATTGGGATGGGAATACCGCCACTCCCACTCCGAATGCTACCAATGGGATTGTCTTTCTAACCAAACCTTTGAACATGTTAGTGTAGATTGTAGGATCGATCGAGATGGTCTTTATTGGTCTTGAGATCAGTGCGGAGAGTGCACATAGCGCGACCAAGAATTATGGAGATCACTTTGGAGAAACTGCCTAGTAAACTTATGCTGTGATTTGATTTATTGATCTTGTAACAAGATGATGATGATGATGAATGTGGAAATTCGAATGGGTCATAAATACATGCTCGTTAAAGCTGGTGTGATTATCAACTCCGACATCTTTAACCTACCAGCCTGTGCGACAAGGAGGTGATAGCTGATTTAGCTTTAATTTTATTTGAGCAGGATCCTTCTCTAATTAGTGTGTGTAAACATTTGTTTCACTGCGTTTAAGAGGCTCCAATCAATTAGTTTGAAAAATCTCCAAAAGGTCATTTTGAGGAAGTATTTATGAAGACCTTAAACATCACAGTCTAACTTATTAAGGATAGGTTTCTCGTGGTAGACTCTAGTTGTTCTATTTGGTAGACTCTATTTGCTCTATTTGGTAGACTCTATTTGTTCTGGTGTGGTAGACTCTACTTGCTTTAGTGTGGTATAGTCTAGGCTAATATGCTGGCAGTTTCTGGCTCGTAATGTGAATTCTCCTACAAGCACTAATTCTTTGCAATACAATGACGAAACTACACTTTGTTATAATAATTACTTTATAATTGTAACGTGATATAGGCCGTCTGATTTGGCACCTTTTTATAGCCTGTAATTATGATTCAACTCCACCGTTCTCTTTTCTGACCTTTTCCAGCTCTTACCTTCCACTAAGGTCAACGTCTCCATGCTTCTGGATCAATTGAAGAATCTTTGAAGGGTTGGCCCCAATCACAGAATCGACATGGTCACCGTCCTTAAAGAAGAGAATGGTGGGCATGGCGGTGATGTTATACTTGCGAGCAATATCCTGAGACTCGTCCACATCGACTCTACCGAATTGGACTTCTGGAATCTTTTGGGCCCAGTTGGCGAAAAGTGGCTCAAGGGCTTTACAGGGACCACACCAGGTGGCGTAGAAGTCGATTACCGTAGCACCTTTGAAGGTTCCAATAACGCCATCGAGCTGAGCAACATCACGAATTTCTTGGACGGTGGACTCGGTGGCAAGCCCACGTCTGAGGAGAAAGGGACGAGGACGTACAGCACGAATTCCTAAGGTTCTCAACATGATTATGGGAGTGGTTGGTGGTGGAGTGAGAGTGTGCGATTGATAAAACAGGTGAGAGGGTGAGTCTCCAGAAATTGGAGAGTTGTGAAATACAAGAGATGGGTGAAGCTTATCTATTGGGGAAGAAACGTAGGCGTCGAATTAGGGCCAATTTAGAGCCAAATTGTGGGTTAGAAATCGGGTTAAAAATTGGGTTAAAAATTCAATGGAAATTAAATGGAAATTCGGACCAATTCTGGCTCTTTTGATAGTCAATGACTGTGATAATATGGCCAGTTTAATATGTTTTTCAGCTACGGAGATTGATACTGATTAGGTTGACCTTCATAATATAACCAAACCCATTTTCCCATATAATTTCTGAAAGTTTTACCATAGTTTACCTCATTTGAATACCCTTTTTTAGTTGTGATTGACCCATTTGTAGTTTTTTAAAATTTTAAAGAGGCAAAAAAAAAAAAAATTATATCCATTCAATACAAACTGCCACAGTCTGAAGTGACATTTCTCTCTAGCTTCCACCGCTCCAAGTAAATAATCCGTCTCAGGATTTTCAGTAATCTCTTCTGGTCCTCCTGGTGCACTTTTTCCACGTGAGTCCATCGCGATGTCTTAACAATTTTTCACTTTATCACTACCCCAATAATGGCTACTACTACCAAAGGGACCAAGCGTGCTGCCCCCGACTCCAAGAAGGGCTCCAAGAAGACCAAAGTGGTGGAGAAACTCCCTTCTCCTCCCTCTGAGTCCGAATCAGAAGACGAATTGGATCAGTCGGAAGAAATCGAAGCCTCATCGGAAGATGAGTTAGATGATCTTTCTGAAGCTGAAGTTGATGGAGATGATGACAAAGAAGCCAGCGACGATGAGGAAGAAGAAGCTGAAGAAAAGCCTGTTGACCCAAATAAGAAAACTTCTGCTGAACAACATGCTGAACAACGTAAAGTGTTGGCTGAAAGAAAATTACAGAGAAAATCTGGAACTCAAGTTCAACAAATTAAGAACCTTTGGGAAAAACTTAGAATCACCAAGCCTACACCTGCCAAGGCAGTTCGTGATAAGCTTTGTAATGAGATTTGGGAATTATCTAAAGATGTGATTTTGGATCTTGTGATGAAGCATGACGCTTCAAGAGTGGTACAAACCTTGGTGAAGTATTCTTCCAAGGAAAGAAGAGAAGCTATTACTCAAGCACTTAAGGGAAAGTTCTACGTGTTGGCCACTTCTTCATATGGTAAATACTTACTTATCAAACTTTTACATTATGGATCCAAAGACTCAAGAAAATTGATTATTGATGAACTTCATGGAAATTTGCGTAAGTTGATGAGACACAAAGAAGGTGCCTATGTCATCGAAGATTTGTTTGTGTTATACTCGACTCAAGAACAAAAATTACAAATGATTAGAGAATTTTGGGGATCTGAATATGCCGTTTTTATCGATTCTGGTAAGGGCAAAACTGTTATGGAAGTTATTAGTGAATCTTCTGAAAAGAAACAACTTATTATGACCAATTTGTTTGGTACCATCAAGGCTTCTGTGGAAAAGGGATCCACAGGGTTTCAAATTTTGCATGCAGCCATGAAAGAATATACCAATATTTTAATTAGTGATATTGAAATTCACGACAAACAAATTAGAGAATTTATTGAAACTTTACAAGAACAATTTGCTGAATTGGTTCATACCCAAGAAGGATCTGAAGTAGCATGTATTTTACTCAGTGTGGCCAATGCTAAAGAAAGAAAATTAATTATAAGATCGTTAAAGAACCATACTCAAGAATTGGTCAAGAATGAATACGGTAACCTCGTTTTGATCACATTATTCATGACTGTTGATGATACCGTCTTACTTACCAAATCTTTCAGTAATGAAATTTTCACCAAAGAAACTATTGCATCATTGGCCAAGGATAAATGGGCCAGAAGACCTATGATTTATTTGTTGAAGGGATTAGATGGAAGATACTTTAATCCATTAGTCAAGTCTGCTTTGGCAAGATACGAAGAATTAGCATACAAGAAAACTACCAAGAAAGATCAAGAACAAAGAAGAGCTGAATTATCAGTGAAGGCTATACCTTTGATTTATGAAAGTCTTCTTGCTACTGTTCCTTCTGAAGATCCAGATCGTTCTTTCGATGGAATTTTGAACGTTAATATTGCTACTCAATTTTTAACCGAGTTGATATTAACATCTACTGATATTGCTGAAGTCAATGATTCATTAAGACCACAATTGTTAGATGCTATATTTGAAAAAACCGTCAAGGGTGATGTTTTGGAAGACTACCATCTTATAAATAAGGTTCCATTTATTTCCAGATCCTTAAAATCTTTGATCCAAGGTAATGAATTCAAATGGAATAACGAAACCAAGAAGTTGGTGGCTGTCAAGGGAGCAAAGATTCCTGGTGTTGGTACGGACTTTGCAGTCAGAGTGTTGGACGAGATCTTGGATAATGACAACCTTAGCTCGTGGGTAAGTGGTCAACCAGCTTTCGTGATTGTTTCCATCTACGAAGTGTTGAAATTGGACAATCACAAGAAGGTTAAGGACTTAACTAAGGGTTTGAACAAGTTGAAGAAGGATTTGAAGGCTGATAAAGATAACAAGGGTGCACAATTGTTGTTGGAGCTTATCAAATAAATTCCCCCGTAATTCGGTATGAGCATCTTTACACCTTTTCTTTATAGTTCGAAGTTTAGGCTTCACTCTGTATATTAATCAAAACACTTATTGATCAAAGTAGTCCACTAGGTTATTTAAACCTTCCCGGTGTAAGAGAAAAGACCCTTAATCGATTTCTTGACCTTGAAGTAGCCTTTTTTTAAATTGATGATTTATAGTTCTTACATGTCAAACGCTTCATCTTCACCATCCTCATAGTCTTCACTCTCGTCATCACTCGATTCCTCCACTTCCTCTTCGGGAATCTCATAGACATCTGCCTCTTGTTCTTTTTCCTCAAATGTGGGTTCAAAGAGGATCGCATCCTCGTCAATATCTTCGTATTCCGTGAACCACTGCAATTTCTTGTTACAACGAAGACAATCCAAAGATTCTCCCATGGTGCCGATGGCATTGAAGCGAGTTGCAATACATACGTAGCAGTAGACATGACCACAGTTGGTGATATATGGATTTGTGACCGAGCCTGCTGAAGGGAACGACTTTTGGCCCGATTGAGCAGCTTTGAAATTATTATCGTGGCATATGGCACACTGGGACACGGGGAGGTTTGTGTAGGGAGTGGTATCTGGCTTTTGGACTTTTTTGGAGCGCCTGCTGACGATTTTCAGGGCCATTTTCCGTAATTTACCTAGTTGGAGTAAGGGAAGGGTAAACACCAAGAACTCGGTCATGACGTTCCATACCAACTGTCTGTTTTGGAACTCGAAGTTGACGTTGCTACCGTTGAATTTGAGGAGATCTGTCACTATTGGAGTGAGCGAGATTCCGAGAACTCGGTGGGTAAGCGTAGGATACTTTCCGTTCAATAAGAATAGGGAAAAGTTGATCAAGTTTGCGATCTTCAACGTGTGATCTACTCGTGAAAGGATCCATGCTTTATGTCTAAGAAGAAATTCTCGAAGTTTTCGTACGGGGCCATGACTTTGGTTGGGAGAATCTTCAATGGAATACAAGTATGACTGAAGTTTGGTGAAGCCATACGTCCCCAACAAGAAGAGAAAGAGTAGCGACTTTTTGGATTTGCCAATGATCTTTCCTGTCTTCAAGTCAGTAAGTTTGAGATTCTGGAGAGAGAGCCCATACGACGAGCCCTTCTTCCAAACAGTTTCACGGAACACCACGAGGTTGAGGAGAAGCGACCAGAACTCGGGATGATTACTGGGAGACCACGAGGTGTTGTGAAGGTGAAAGACGGATGTGAGTTGCTCCTTGAGAAGGGAAAGAAGCTCGGAGTCAAGGATATGGGCATCAACCTGGGACACACGAGGTGACGGATACATTTTGGGGTTTGTGTAGGGAAGGGGTACTGATGGGTTAGAAAGAAGAAGTGGTGCCAAATCTTTTGGAATGGTACTGGAATGAAAAAGTAGTGGTGATGGAATGTTTGATTAGATTTCCCCACATTACCGAGGTATAGGAAGGAAAAAAGGAAAATGGGGTTTTGACACTTTGTGCAAAATTTTTGGTGGGCGAAGTTGGTGTTAGCTATACGGTAGGGATGGTGGATACTGGGGGTACTATTCTGGAGGTTTATAAGTAGATGTTCAACAAAGATTATTCATCATTAATGGGTACTCTGGTAAGTGTAAGGTGCGCGGACCTTTAATAAAGAACGGAAGCTCTGCTGGCACAATTCTCTTCTTCTAGTGAGGAACCGTTGTGCTGAAGTATGGAGGTGTGGGTGAAGGTGGTTGGCTCAACCGAAACTCTCTTTCCAATTTTCGGCATTCCCATTTTTAAGTAGCTTGTAGCTTTTGATGGCATGATTAATTTATAACAAATGGGTTTATTTATACTACACTGGACGTATCATTAGTCATTATTCATTAGCTAGGATGTTATACAAGTAAGTGTTCTTTTCTGGTTCGATTTACCCAGTTCTTTAACTTCCAATCCGGGCATCAAGTTCACTCATTATCTCACGGACCAATTCGTCAATTAATACAGAACCATTTCTCAACTTCATCAACTCCTTAATATCGGCAATACTCATAGCACTTAAGATCTTCAATTCATCATCGTGCACAATCAATACCTTCAAGATCCTCAACAATGTCAACTGGATCACTGCGTTTTTGTTGTAGATCTCAAGCTTATTGAGAATATCGTGGAAAATTTGGGGTCTCAACATGTACTGAATAATCTCATCATGAAGGATCAAAAGCTTTAGATAATTTTCAAGAGTTGATTCCAAATTAGATACTTTGGAGATCATAAATCCTTTGATAATCCATTCTGTTTGTTTCACCATATTCTCCTTCATATATTCTCCATCTTGTTGGTACCAATGCATGATTGAATCTAACGAATTGGATTGCCAATATGGATCTACCAATAACTCAAGATAAATCATTAACACGTTGTATTGCTTCAATGCCACACGAACTCTCTCATCTTCACAATATACCAATTCACAAATTATTGGAAGAATAAATTGTTTAAATGGCATATTAATCAATGCAAGATTTTTGAGAGATGGAATCAAGCCAAGGTTAACAATCTCTATTTCTTTGGAATGATTCAAGTAGCAACAATTGTAAAGAATGGGACAGACAATGTTCATGACTTCCTTATAGTGACCAGTGGATGGACTGGTATTTTTAATATGCTTTGCAAGGAACTTCAAAATATCTGCTGAGTATAGGGACCTAAGAACGTTGGATAAACATGACATGGATTTAAGAAATTTGAGAATGGTCAATTGTTGATTGAATGATAACTGATCGTAAATGTTGATTAATGATTTGAATAAGTCACTGGATGAAATGTTAGATCTAACCCTTGGCTCAGATTGGCCAAAATACCTGATGATATCAATGATCATAGCAATTGTTTCTTTCACAGTAGTCGGATCAATTTCATCTTTTCCTTCATTTCCGATCCGTACCAATTTATTGAGAAGTACCACGAACCAGTAAATGACGCCGTATTTGGATAGGATACGACACAAATCTGATTTCGACCGTATCAAGTCTTTAGATAAGATATTGTGAATACATTCAATTGAAACTAACGGGAATATTGGTACTGAATCAAAATCTTCTTCAACAAATTTGGTCAATACTCTCAACCCTCCACAAGAAATGAACATGGTCAAAGCTTTTTCTGAGTGCTTGAAATGGGTGATGAATTTAATCACTTGTAGTCTTATTGGTAAGTCGTAGGAGCGGCTTCTAAATTGAGTAATTAAGGGAATACCTCCAAGCAAACAAAAGTTTTCAAATATCGATTGGTTGAGTTCAAATAAATAATTTAATATAGAGAGAATTTGAAACCACAACTTTTGATAATTCCCAAGCTCTTTAGTATACTCTAATATTTCCAATAAAGATAAGATTCCATGATCTTTGATGAGGGTCAAGCGCAGAATCTGGTATTTTTTAACCAAATGCAACATTCTCCCAGTAATCTTAATAAGTGATTTGGCAAGGTCATCACCTCCTTTATGGCACATGGTTAGTCGAGACGAGAATTTTCCGATGAGGTACTCCATCTTAATCTGAATTTCAAGTTCGTTGGTATCGAAATTCTCAATATCGAGATTAATAAATGGATCAACATCATCTTCATCATTATGATGAATATGTTGAGAACGAGATTTCATTTTCAATGTAATCACTTCGTTAGCATCAAACTCCATTTCATTTTGATCACTAAATTTAGTAAGAAGCTCTGATTTACTGTATTTGATAGGCTGAGCTTCTATGTTGGTCATCTTGAAAGAATCTTCAAGATCATCTAAATTCAACTGGATATCTGAATTTTCCACTTTCTTGGGGATTTTTATTTCCTCATTATCGTTGAAGTCCTTATCCCAATTTTCTTCATTGGACTCAGAATAGGAATTTATAGATTTGAGTTCTTGGACTTGTTGTAAATTCACAATAGAAGGTCTAGCTTTGGTAGTTGGCTGGGTGAGCCATTTATGTTTTAATAACAATTTGGCAGAAATTCTTAGATTTGGTTGTTTTTGAAAACACTCCAAGAGGAAATCTTTGGCCGCAGATGTCATGTTTTTGGGCAAGGGAGGATGCTCATCAGTTCCAATAGCATGTAATGTGGCCATTGGATTTAGGTCATGATATGGAGGGTTTGTAGTGTATAATTCTATGATGGTGGCACCTAAAGACCAGATATCGGAAGCGGTACAAATACCTTCACCACCAAGAATTGTTTCAGGAGCCATCCAATTTGGAGTACCTACTACCGTATGATGTTGGGAGTTAACCTTTGTGGCGACCCCGAAATCTGCTAATTTGATATCACCATTTTCAGTAAGTAACACATTTGCAGCCTTGACATCTCTATGAACGACACCTTGTTGATGTAAATAGTTTAAACCTAGTAAGATCAGCCTTACGATGTTGACGACCTCATTTTCGGGGAATCCTTTTCCCTGTTTTTTATAAATTTGTCTAAGTGAACCACCCGAACAGAATTCAAGTAAAATATTTAGGGAGGAAGAAGTTTTAACAAAACCATGATACTTGACGATGTTTGGATGTTTCAAGATTTTCAACAAGTCGATTTCGCCCATTAATTCCATTACGTCTTGATCCTTTTCCAACAAGATTTGTTTGATTGCCACCACTTGGTTTGTCTTTAAGTTAATTCCCTTATATACACAGGCGTAAGCTCCCTTACCTATCAAAGTAGAAAATTGGAAGTTTTCCAACGCGTTAGACAGTCTTGTTCCTGGCCGTTTCTCAAACCTCTGAGCAGGCGTAAGCGACACCTTGACAGACGGGTTCCTCACCTGTCTGCTTCTATCTGGGGTAGCATTGGTTAGGGGACGAGGAGCCGAGAAATTCGTGGGAGGAGGAAGTTTTGTGAGTTCATTGGTGCTTCGAAGTTTATGGACTTTGATGGGGTTTTCAATAAACGGCGATTCGTTTTCGTTATTGGAAGTTTCGGAGATGGCGTAAATGGAGAATCGGTTGTTTGAATCCAGAGAAGGGGTAGGAACTGGGCGGGACGAGCTGGAGGTGATCAGATGATGATGAAGATCTTTCTTTTCATGGGATCTCTCGTACTCAACGTAAGAGTCCTTGATCTTTGATAGGAACGGCGAGTCACCAGGCCGTAGTTCTGAAACCCTCGAGAACTTCAGAAACGAAAGGTCGAGATCTTCGGAGTCACCAATGGCAAAGTCATTGGTGTAAGATTCGTCGGGAGGCTCTTCGTATTGTCGGAGGTCGACCTCGGAGTATTTTGATTTTGCCAGGAGGCTTGATTTGGGGAAGGAACGATCAGACCTCATGAGCGGAGGTCAGGATGGAATGGTGATGTACCAGTTGGTGTAAACAGTGCGACGCGTACAAACAGATTAGAGGGGAGAAGGAACGAGCAAGAAGAAGAAACAGAAGAAACAAGAGAAAGAAAGTGAGCAACAAAAGAAGGAACGAAGCAAAGATGGGGGAGACAAAAGAAGCGCCGAAAGGAGCGGGGATGGTACGATGATAGAGAGACTGGAACTGGCGAGTTTTGCAACAATTGAGCTGAGTTGAAAGGGCGATAGTAGAAGATAAAGATTGAGTTCGTAGCGAGAGGGGCCGGCGGTTGTGAGTTATTGAGAGAGAGGTATAGCGGCGGTCTAAATCAAGGAGGAACCATTGCAATCAAAACGACCCGATGAAGATGAACGGTTCGATCAGACTCGAGTGAACAATGGACTGGAAGTTCGGTTGAGGGAAAAGACCATATGATGACGGTGTGACGTTTCCTAAATCATTACCAGTTATCAGAAGATAAGGACAATTGGATGGTACAATCAGAGGATGGAGAGACAGTATGGGACACTATGAGCACCATGTAGAGCAATACGTGAGACATCATAATGAGACAAGACGTAGAGACATTATAACGAGACAATACGTAGAGACACCAGAGACACCAGAGACACCAGAAACAGTCCAATCAGTTAAGCAACAGGTTGATAGTAACTGTTAGTTCTGCAACACCATAAATCTCTTACAGATCATACACCACTTCACTATGATCTGACTTGGTCCAGTTATATCTGAACTGGCAACATTGAGGTCTATACCCCAACAGGTTTACACATATTACGAAGGAGTCCCAAGGAGTACGAAGGAGTCCCAAAGAGTCTGCATTTGTTTCTAATGCCAATGTGAATACATTCCCCATTCTACTCTTAAATATCGATTCCCAACAATCATAGTCGTCTTTTGTTATCTTACATCTCTATTTGTATAACCTATAACTTGGTCAATAACTTACCTGGTCCCTTCTTGGAGCTGAATAATAAGCCCCAAGTTTCGGGAATCTTTTTGAAATCGTCTCCCTTACTCAAATCCACCAAACTAAACGAATCATCACTAACCTTAATTTTTCCTTGTTGAATCCACAAAAGAATGTTCTTAATAGCCTCTTCATACTTGTCTCTGTAGTCAAGAATAAGGAATCCAAGCACCGATAATCTCATCACCACAATCTGGGGCCATCCAATGATAGCAGAACCCTTGATGTCGTTGTATCCTGCAATGGCACCACAAGCAATGATCTTACCAAAGGGCTTCACCAAACTCAACATAGCATCCAAAATGCTACCACCAACTCCATCAAAGAACACATCGGCAAATTTCTCTTCACCAAGGGCCTTCTTAAGGTTGGAGTAAAATTTAGGATCCTTGTAATCTACGCAAACATCAGCACCAATGGATTCAACAAATTTACACTTTTCAGCACCTCCAGAGATACCAATAACTCTTTTACACCCAATGACATGCTTGGCAAGTTGGACACACATGGACCCGGTGGCTCCGGAAGCAGCAGAGATCACAATGGTATCGGAAGCTTTAAGTTTGGCCACATCCAAAAGGCCGAAGTATGCTGTAAGACCAGTCATACCCAACACATCAAGATACCAAGTGAGAGGGACGTTGGTGTTTTCTACCTTGTTGAAGATGTTGGCGGCCTTGACAATACTGTAATCAGACCATTTAAGTTCACAACTGATGATCTCTCCTGGCTTGTAGTTGTCGAGTCTGGATTCCACGATTTCTCCGAGACCAGTGGATCTCATGATGTCTCCCTTGAGCACTGGAGCAGTGTACATTCTGTCGGCTTGAAGACCCTTCTGGATCCATGCTCTTTGGGTAGGATCATTAGAAAGGTAGAGGGTTTTGACTAGCACTTCTCCATCTTTGAGAGCTCTTAAAGGACGTTGGACGAGCTTGAAGGTGGATTTTTCATCGTTCAAGTCGTAGTTGACGGCTCTGTGGGCAGGCTCGTTAAGAATAAAACACTTGGTCTGGTCGGGCATGGCAAGATCGGTTCTGAGAAAAAGATACGACGGAGCGGATTGATGACTTCTTATATAGTGAATTGTGGGGTATCGGTTGCAAATGCACTACTAGCCGAGTGCCGAGTGAGGGGGATATGGAACCCGAGGAATAGATTAGGCGGTGTTTCTGGACCGTGCTGAAGAACTTTGAAGTTTACAGTACAGGAGGGTAAGGGGGATGTACAAGATTAGCGGTGTAGATTTTTGGGCGATCTTCTCATCGGTAAGATTCGAGTGTGTAGGGTGTCTTTTTTTCCCCAGTAAATTAGGCCAAATTCGTATCAAAAGAGTCCCATTTTAGTCTCTATCACTGATAAGTTGACCGATTAAATTCGTTAGAGCTTTGTGTTTGTTAGCGAGATTGGCGGAAGCCGGTAAGCTCAACGAACCAGATCTCTGTTCGTAACTCGTGCCGGTTCGGTGCCGTTCTCATCGCATTATTTTTATTCTCAGTGAAATTTCTTAAGCCCATTTCAAACCTTATTTGGAGATACCATTTTGACAAGATTCGTATTTTGTGGCCAGTTTGTTGAATACAAATAGCGAATTTTGGAAAATTTGATTGCTGTTTGGTGGTAACTGAATGATTATGTTAGCCTGAAAAAGTTTAGCTTGAGTTTTCTGTTGTAAATAATAAGTAAAGCTGATGAATATGAAATTCAGATAATTACATATTTTAGTTGATGATACTTTTCAGCTGTAATAAATGTTTAACTATTTATAATTTACTCTATGCTATATTAGTATATTTCGCCGAGGACAAAATACACAGACACAGTCGATTGCAGTGCCATATTGTAGCCATATAGTTAATATCTACTTTCAATTAACGTAGAAGTACTGTACCTATACGGATTGGGTTGCTTGTCGGCTGCTAAAATTTAGTCCCAAATTACCAATTGTTTTACCAAGAAATGTTTGAGGTGTAGAAGCTAGAAATGATGTTATTTGAGTTTCTGTTTAGTAGAGTAAGCTCGTATTTAGTCAGTGAAAAACTTTGAAACGAACCATCAGTTTTTGTGTCAACCTCTACGAATTAAATTCCAATATAAAACCATCTTTTAAGCACAGAAATACCTGAGGGTTACCAGCTGTATCGTTTTGTAGCCTTAAAGATGTATTCAGCGGACCATACTCGTTTTTAAGGCTACAATTACTCCCATATTTCTGACTTGAAAATGTATTAATCTATAAAAATTACCCTCAATACTGGAAATGAAAAGTCTACAAGTAAAGATGATCAGACCGGCTGGTTCAATCTCGCGGGTCTGCCCCTTAGTATTTAAACTTAAAGTCCAATCTCTTATTGGTCTGGTGGGTGGTTTCGGCTAGGTACTTGTCCTGTTCTTCCTTGGACAATTTATTCCATTTGGCTTGTTTCTGGTTATTTCTCCACATATAGTAGAAGCCTGCGAGAACACAGAGGGTCAAACAAGCAAAGTTGATTCCTATCAAAATGGTGTTACCTCTGTGGTACAACGGAGCATCGTCCTTTTGGTAAAAGTTGGCTGCAACAATGTTACCGGCTTGCGCAAACATGTTAACCAACGCAGCAGAGACGGCTCTGTTTCTGACGGAGTTAGAGTTTTCAGCAGTCCAACTGATACTCAAAGGTCCCACGATAGGGTGGCCTAGCACGATGGTTAACAAGGTGTAGGTTCCCCATCTGTCCACTTGGGCCTTGGGCCAGTATCTTAATGGGAACAAACAGGCCAAACACCAGAGAGGAATGATACCAAGCACAAATGCCCTGTTATTCAACCATTTGGAGATAAGACTCAAGAGAACGGCGTTGATAGGGTGAAGTAGGTGAGATGGAATGGTCAAGGCATTGGTCTGGAGCGTAGTGAACCCCAACTTTCTAAGAACGATCTGCTGATATGCTCCTACTGGACCAGTAACCATATCTCCTAAAAATCTCACGAGGTAGATAGGAAACATATCGTAGTCGAGCAACGCCTTTCCTAGTTCTTTGAGGGTGACTGGCTGTCTATTGTTCATGTCTCCCTTGGAAGGGTCGTCTCTCAAAACTCTATTAACCACGATCTTCTCTTCTCTATCAGTGAACCAACCTTTGGGTCTCCACCACGACTTAGTCTGGACAGCTGAAGCGGGCATGTTAAAGAAAGAGGCAATACCAATAAGCAACGTGAAACCACCCTCAATAATAAAAAGCCATCTCCATCCTTCCTGGATAGTATCAGTTTTAATCTTCAACAAGGCAAAAGCAAGCAAACTGGATACAACCACGGTCAGAGAGTTGGAAATATAGAAAAAGGCTAACCGGATAGGAAACTCGGCATTTGTGTAGAAATAACTGATCCAGAGACATACTTCACAGATAAACCCACCCTGAAGAGCACCAAGGATGGCTCTGGTAGCATAGAATCCCTTGGGGCCAGTGATAGCAGCTTGAGCCATAGCAACAGCACTCCAAAGAACCATTTGGGTTGGGATCCAAATATCTGCCCCGAGCTTTTTAGAGATCAATTGTGATGGCAATTCTGAAAGCAAAAAGGAGACTACAAACACTGTATTACCGATATTGTACTGATTTGTGTCTAGACCAACATCCTGAAGGAAATCACCAGCAATAGCTTGTCCAAGGTTGAATCTGTCGAAGTTCAAACAGGTAAACATAATGTATGCCCATAAGGTGACTCTCCATTCGCACTTCCATTTCACCGCCTTTTCTTCTTCTTTGGTCCAAGTGAAGTCTGGATCAAACCAGTCCTTGCACTCGTAGTTGCACTTTTCGTAGACTCCCCGATAGTACTCGGCCACTGCTGGATCCTTGAAGATATGGGACTCTTCGAGCGAGCTCAAGTCGGAAACGTCCGAAATGTTGATGGAAGCTGCTTTTTCATTTTTTTCGGACATGTTAATCGATTGCAAGGGGCTACTGAACTCACAATTCCAATGGCAGATAGGATCTGGTCTGAATGTTCTCTCTATATATGTTTGAAGTTTGCAACCAAATGCTCCCCCCCACATGCAGTATGCACTCATCGGCGCGGCATCCTGCACCCAGTACCTCAATTACGAATTTGATGCACCTATGTGTGATATCGTAGCAGATTTCTTGGTACTTATAATCAGATAAATTCTTGTTTTACTTTCTTTACACCTTGAAAGGTCACATCAGCTTGAAAAAGTTATGATGGGAGGTCAGAGATTGTCTGTGCTTATTAAGGGCACAACGTGAGAAAATTGAAGGTACTGATGGCTGTTAATAAACCAGAAAACCCATGAGAACTCTCAGATTGTAGCCATATGGCTATGCCCAGACAATCAGCATGGATTCCAAAATTATTCTTGGAACCGTCAAGTTATTGATGGTCAAGAAAAAGTGCAAAGTATTGGAGGTGAATGTCACCGGAAATTGACAAGTAATTAAAACATATTCGTCACCGGCCACAATTACTATTGCTTTATGGTAGTTGTAATTGGAACTTTTGATTGAACCAATCGATGGTAATAATTGCCTAATCTGAAGGTGCCCTATGAGGAAGTGTGAAAAGGGCAGAGCCTCAGTTGCTTCTTTAACTTGACTTGTAACTTAAAACTGGATTTGCAAAATTTAGATTGGTACCATCACAAATCCGTTTTCTTCATTCTAGAAATTACGTATTTCCTTCATTAGAATGTTTTACGCCTCATAGTAAATATCCAAATAGTTTCATGAGCCTTGACAGATATTTACTAAGGCTCCTGAATCCCAGGCTATACTGACAGGAAAATGTCCACTAAATATCAATACGATGACCTAACAACAATATCCAGCTCAAATTTACTGGAGAATCTACACGTAGTTGTATGTACCAAATTGGAAATGCTCAGAGTGAAAAGTTTCCGAAATGATCCATAACAACTTCTGTGATGACACGGTTGATCAGAGTGACTAGATTTTGATTCACGTATTGTTTTAGTAATGGTAAAGGTGTCAAAATTGAAGTATTTTACAATTTTAATGTATTAGCGTCAGAGGTTTCTTAAAGGTTGGGGGACTGAGTCTGAAGGGCCATAGATATACCCGAGGTTTATAAAATTTGTCTTGGCTGAGACATTTTCCCAATTTAATAATTGTTTTATCTTGTTTATTTCGTTGTAGATCGTAGGCTCTACTTGGGTACTTCCACTTTCTACGAGATCCGAATAATTGAATATTATGCTTTTAAAATTGACAGAATGTCTAATTAAAATATTTCAAAGTGATATCCTCATTTTGACAATCCCATACCTCTCTTCTTAAATTAATTTCGTCAATTACAAATACTCTTTTTGGAGTACTCTTTGGTTACATCAGTTACTATCATTTCATACTTTTAATGCTCTTTTTATATACATGTCGTCAGTCATTAAGCGATCTTGGTGATCAACTTACCGTTTGGCTTTTCGGAACCAAACAAAAGTCTCCAGACTTCTGGAACCTTTTCCAAAGGCTTTTCTTCCTTGGTAAGATCTTCCACGTGGTAGGTGTTTTCGAGTTGGATCTTACCGGCGGAAATACCTTCGAGAACAGCACCAATGGCTTCTGGGAAACGGGAGGCGTAGTTGATAACAACGAAACCTCTAACGGTCAAGGAGTTGGTGATGATTTGTGGCCAGGTGGTCACAGCAAACTTGGACTTATCGTTGTAACCAGCAATGGCACCACAAGCAACAACGTGTCCGAACTTCTTAACCTTGGTCAACATGAAGGATAACATGTCACCACCGACGTGGTCAAAGTAGACGTCAACAAAGTCGGTACCGATGATCTTGGAAAGTTGTTCCTTGTAGTCAGCATCATGGTAGTTAACACAGTGGTCAGCACCAAGGGATTCAACCCACTTACACTTGTCAGCACTACCAGCAATACCAATAACCTTGGCAGACTTGTAGATGTGCTTGGCGAGTTGGACAACCATGGAACCGGTGGCACCAGCAGCAGCAGAAACCACGATGGTTTGGCCTTCCTTGAACTCAGCAACATCCTTCAAACCAAAGTAGGCAGTAAGGGCAGTAAGACCTAAAGCAGAAAGGTAGACAGGAATACCAAGAGGCTTGGATTCGTCAACCTTGGAGAAAATGGCAGCTTCGTGCACTTCTTGGTAGGTGGACCATGTCAATTGACCCACAACCTTGTCACCAACAGAGTATTTGGAGGACTTGGAGAGTACAACTTCACCAGCACCAAGAGTTCTCATGGCTTGACCTGGAAGAACTGGAGCAGCGTAGTGTCTAGCAGGGTCGGTGTTCTTTTCCATCCAACTTCTTTGAGTAGGGTCATTGGAGAAGTACAAGTTCTTGACGAAGATGTGGCCGTCCTTGAGGTCGGCTTCGGAAAAGGTAGAGGTACCGAACTCAAAGGTGGAGTCGGCTTGACCGAATTTGTATTGGACGTCTCCTTCTGGAGAGTTCTTGATCTTGATGGATTCGATTTGGGATGGGATAGACATGGCAGGCAATTGGATGATATTGAAAATTACCGGGGGATGGTGAGGTTTATATAGTTGTTGGGCATCGATAGAATGCTGTGGATCCTGCAAGTTTCGGAGATCTATTAATAAGCTGCACTAGCCGTGACACTAAAACGGGACGGGGAATGCCGGCAATTGAGTTTGGTTTAGTGAACGTTACGATTAATAAGCCATGCTTGTAACGGAGCGAAATTATGCATAGAACGGGGGGACACCGAGTTCTCGGTTGTGCGATGAGATCAGCCTGGAAACAGTTTTAGCGCGGCCAATTGGGTAATTGTATCAAGTGTAAAGATTCGAATCGCATGGTTACACGGTGGGGAGGGTTAGGAGTAGACGTTTGGTTGGGTTTGAACCGTGAATTTTACTCAATTGTCTTCACTTCTATAATTAGGGTGCCGGTGGGTGTCATCTCGGCTCAATGCACGAGGTGCATATTTAACCTTCTATAGCCGGCTCTCCTCAATCTCGGTCACTCTCTCAAATAGGCAACCGATGACAAACTGTCAACTAAAAAGCCGTGGGTCTACTTTTGCATCTCTCCCTGGTCAGAACACCATAGACTGTCAAAGAAAAAATTTCTCATATTAAGGGCTTAGTTTTAAGGATGGTTGCTCTCGCCAATGTTTCAGGAAAATATTGTGTGATTCACCGATAAAAATTGTCGTCACCTATCTGATAGCCTAATCTATTTTGCTTTGGTGCAGCTCTAAAATTTTAGCTTGAATGTGACAGGTGCAAATGTGAATTACGCGGATATTAAAAGCTTGGTGATGAATCAAAAATGCCTATCCGGAGATGTCCCCCACTAAAATTGCCCGCTAAATAATTCGATATACATCCAATTCTTCTACACCATTGCTGATTGTGCTTGTTCCTCTCACAACTCGTACCTTCAAATACAAAACTTTTTGATGACCTCATCCAGTTCCTTTGATGAGAGTATCATATCGTTACAATTCATTATCAACTCAATCTCCTGGAATTCTTCTCCTATTGATACCTCAGCATTGGGACTCGGAGTTATACAGTCGGGACTCACATTCTCTACACTTCATAATAAAAAATTACTCATAGACGACCAGCATTACACTATTTAATTAGGATCACTCCTTTTCAGGAAGATCAATACCCGTGGTTCCAGCAATGGCAGCTTGTTGCTCATCCCTGGCGGTTTTCTCTCTGTTCCAACTCAACAAATTAACATCTCCTGTCTTTCTTGGCTTGATAAAGTTGACAATCAACAACGCAAGACCAAGAAGAAAACAGGCACCTCCACCAGCCATCCAACTGATACCCAAAAACACGTTTTTGCCTCCAATCACCGATCTCTGGGAAATGTAGATGTACTTCTTACCGTTGTAGGGTAACACAGGAAAGTGAAGCCCGATGGTGACCTCATAAGTCCCGGCGTGTAAAACGTCATGGTCATTTCTAAGGGCCAACTTGTTGAAGGTGGGCAAACCTGCGGTGTGCATCCAGTTCTGGAACTGTTCCCACTGGGAGATGTCCGGAACGTTGGTGGCATTGTAACCGTTGGGGAACTTCTTGTACCAATTTGGAGGAGGAGCGATGTCATTGTGGTCATAGCTGGTTTTCTTGAACCTGTTCTTGTCGGCAGACCACGCGATTCCCTTCTCAGTCATTTTGTAGTCTTGAGTCGATCCATTGACTGCAGTCAAAGTAGCATCGTAAGTATCGTTGAACAAACTATTGGCAATCAAACCACAAGGGTAGTATTTCTTACCGTCCGAGTTGACAGATAACGGTTGACAATTACCACCCACGGTATTCTTGATATTACTGGTAGAAGCAGCTTTTCCCGTAAGCTGATCTTCATTAAACGACTTGACATAACGACGATGGTTGGCGTAGAAGTCCTTCAAGCGGTAAAACAAGTAGATGGGAGCCTTGATATCATGAGGAACTTCAAACTGGATTCTACAAACATTTCTCTCATCTTCAAACGGTTGAGACTCATCTGTATCAAGTCTCCACTGAGCTCTACCGTGGTTTGGTCTTCCACGATAGTGGTAGGTGGTGTAGTTCTCTGGGATGGCCGACCAATGGTCTCTGGATGCTTGTAACTCACACTGGGTGTAGTCTATAACAATGTCTTGAACTTGATGCGAGGCGTACCACATCGCTGCTCCAAGCGGGATAAACACAATAGCAATCCCTATCAAAAGAGGAATCACCGTCTTGGCCGTGAACACGGGGTTGTAGGCCTTCATTCTTTGCTGTCTAAACGCATTATTGCCGGGCTTTCTGGACTTTTCTTTTGGTTTGACTTCGGGCTCGTCAAACGATGAGTCGGAATCGTACTGTTCTTCGGGCTCAAACACGTTTCTGGAGGCGGCGACCCCTTCGCTGTTGTCTGAGAGGTCCTGATGGCCTGAACTGATTGCGTGGGAGTTATCAGCCATGAAGAATGTAGGGGTGCTTTCATCCGTGAATCCCGGTATATATACCTTGGTCACGTGACTGAAGCCTGTCCCAATTAGGAAGTCATACATGCAGGTTGACCGGCCATTAGTGTTATCGGTATTTCCACAAGATGACTTACTTCAGAGTATGCCGTGGTTATACTGAATCTCCGATTATGCTACTGGTCAAACTTTTATAGCTGATAATTTAAAGCAGCTCATTTTGGTGCGGTGAATCTCCCACTAATACGCTCGCAATGGTCACATCAACACTACATTTGATGATCGAATATCTTTGTAAAATGTCGTATAGGGATACGAAGGTTCTTGTTGACTGGAAAATATTACAGTTTGAGCTATGGGCTCTAGCAGATTAACGGAGTGGCGAATGGGAGAGGGTCTCCTCAGACCGATGCCACCAACAATTTTTTAACTCTTGGCCATAATATGAAGTAATATAAGTGGTACGAATGATACGAAGATTTACTCTCGATTTCCAGGGATGATTTGGGAGTCAAACTCTTGTCATTGTGGAGTTAAGCTCTTTTCATTGAGGTTATTTTGATGGTAAGGATGCCGATAGTGAAATAAGGTGAGCCTTACCAGACTACTCTCAGAACACTCATAAGTGAGCTGGAACTGGAAATCTTGAAATAGAATTTATATTTTTAAAATTATGATGGCTCACTTGAAGTTAAAGGGTCTACCGGAACCATCTCCGTCTTGTTATTAAATTTCAAGTGGGTAGTTCCTCAGTAATAGTTTATAAGGATATCTGTTTGTGCTCTCGAACCTGCTTTGTTAGCACAACACTAATGTAATTTTTTGAATGAACGCCAGAACGGGCCACAATGTGGTTCTCTTGATACCGTCTCCTTACAATAGAAATTGGCTGTATGGGTAGGAATAAAATTGATCTGTAAAGACACTTTCACAGGAGTGTCTGTCTTTAATCAGACTCTAGCCAGCACAAACAAGTATACTTCCTTTGTCCAGAATGATGGAGCAGCTAAAATTTTCATTTAAATCTTGAATTTTGTCTTGGATTCTTCTGTCTCGTGGTTCGTTACTGTACACCATCAAACCGTGTGGATCTGCTCAATCCGTTTCACAATATTTTTGTAATCGGATTCTTTTGGTGTGTTTTGCTTGGGTGCAAATTTTATCATTTTTTGTAATTTCTCATCATTTTTTATAATGGAAAATAGCCAAAAAAAGCCTTGACTTTTATACCACTTCTAATAAAGGCTAGAAAAAGTCCGGAGTGTCTTCGGGGGACGCCCCAGGTAACAGTTAGGCTGTTTTTAGAGCTATATGTATTTTCTAGGGCAAATACGGAGTCCAAATTGGAAAATTGCCGGTGATCAAAGGATCCCTGGCATTGACCAAATTGTCCAAGAGGCACAGATCCACCACCGGGTATTGTTGTAGAAGAGCTTAGAGTACTGTTGGGCAAGAAAAAAGGAGTTTTGGCTAAATCAGAGATGGTTTTCATCACTACAACCTGAAAAATTCACAAGCCCAAAACTTGGAGTTGTAAAGTATGCTGATTAGTCTATGAGATTCAGAAACAAGTATTAGACCTCAATCAGTTTCTAGAGCTAATAAGTCATTAAAAACCATCGGCTGGCTTCACAATAGACTTAAAGAGACCCCCAAATCATCAACAACAGACTACTTCTTCAGAACTAATTAATTTGTTCATAAATACCTTGCTGGCTCCAATGGTCAACTAATAGAAAAACGAAAAAAATGTTTCGATGTTTATTTCAGCGAGTTTACACTATTGGCCAAGGCTGGGCCCACAGCTTTCTATTCTAATTGATAGTATATGCTAATGACACAAACCGTATGAATTAGTGGACCATAATTTCAGCCTAATTATAAAGAAATTCCCGGTTCTGGAGCACCATGATTTTTGGCCCTTGGAGAGGTTTTCAAGAATTCCAAAAAAAACTGGATGGGTCACAATGCTTCAGTACACAACACCAGCACTTTTCACTAATCCAAATCACCATCTTTTACCGGTCCGACAGGAATCATAACTGACAGTTGGAAGCCAAGCGAGTTTCGCACGACCGTCTTCGCACTTCACCGCAACACCACCTTAACAGAGCCAAAAATTTTCACTCATCACCAACAATGTCGGAAACAGATGCAGAAAAGAACATTGAGATTTGGAAGGTCAAGAAGTTGATCAAGTCGCTCGAGGCCGCCCGTGGAAATGGTACCTCGATGATCTCCTTAATCATTCCTCCCAAAGGACAAATTTCCATCCAACAAAAGATGTTAACTGATGAATACGGAACGGCTTCCAACATCAAGTCTCGTGTTAACAGATTGTCGGTGTTATCGGCCATCACATCCACCCAGCAGAAATTGAAATTGTACAACTCGGTGCCCAAGAACGGGTTGGTGATTTACTGTGGAGAAGTGTTGACCGATGAAGGTAAGGAAAAGAAATTGAATATTGATTTCGAGCCTTTCAAGCCCATCAACACCTCTTTGTATTTGTGTGACAACAAGTTCCACGTGGAGGCGTTGAGCGAGTTGTTGGAGAACGACGACCGTTTTGGGTTCATTATCATGGATGGTAATGGTGCTCTTTTCGGTGCGGTTTCGGGTAACACAAGAGAGATTTTGCACAAGTTCACGGTGGACTTGCCCAAGAAGCACGGAAGAGGTGGTCAATCGGCCATGCGTTTCTCCAGATTGAGAGAAGAAAAGAGACACAACTATGTCAGAAAAGTGGCCGAAGTGGCGGTCCAAAACTTCATCACCAACGACAAATGTAACTGTAAGGGGTTGATTTTGGCTGGTTCTGCCGATTTCAAAACCGAATTATCCAAGTCCGATCTTTTTGATTTGAGATTACAACAAAAGGTGATCAAAATCGTGGATATTTCTTATGGAGGAGAAAACGGTTTCAATCAAGCCATCGAATTGTCGGCCGAAACTTTGGCCAACGTCAAGTTCGTGCAAGAAAAGAAGTTGTTGAATCAATACTTTGATGAAATCTCTCAAGATACAGGAAAATTCTGTTACGGTATTGAAGATACCTTAAAGGCATTGGATCTTGGTGCTTGTGAAGTATTGATCGTGTACGAAAACTTGAGTATCATCAGATATACCTTGAAGGACATTGAAGGAGATGAAGTGATTGCTCATGCCAATCCAGAAAATGCTGATAAATCATGGCAATTGGATAGAAAAACCGGGACTGAAATGGAAATCGTCAAGGAAGAACCTTTCTTGGAATGGGTGGCTGAAAACTACAAGAGTTTTGGTGCCAACTTGGAATTTGTTACTGATAGATCATCTGAAGGTGCTCAATTCGTTCAAGGTTTTGGTGGGATTGGTGCTATGTTGAGATACAAGGTCAACTTTGAGCAGTTGGCAGATGAGTCTGACGATGACGAGTATTATGACGATGATGACGATTTCATTTAGCCTTTTTTTTTGGTATAGAGTTTGGCCCTATCTCATGGCTTATTAGTTAGGGTTATAGATCCAAAAATTAATATGTTTCCCTGGTTTACTACCACTGTAAGTGAAGCTTGTGATGCTTTAACAAATGTAAATCAATAAAACTGAATAACTTTTTATATTATAAGAAGAACTCGTACAACGGGTCCCTTCATGAGATATTAATTCAAATAATGCTGCTCCTTTTGAAGTTTGTATTAGTTTAACTTGTGCAAATACTTTGATACCCATATATAGCTACTTTAATATATGAAACAATTCAATCTACTTGGTCACTTCACAATTAAATCTACTTGGTCACTTCATACTTACATGGTTTGTTATAAATTTCCTTCAGTTTATTAAAATCAGTTATGATTAGTTAGTCTATTTCTTACTTTTCTTACTTTTCTTACTCTTCAAATCATCCAAAGCATTGGTCACTTCATGGCCCAACACATCCGCATGGGTGTTACCTGTCACCATCTGGTGGGCCAAGTTTTGTAACCCACTGGTCAAATAAGACCGTCTTAAATTCTTTCTTAACGGAACACTCATTAATTGACGGAGTTCGAATTTCAACCGTTTTTGTTGGTCTTTGGTCAACAACTTTCCTTCCTTGCGCTTTCTCTGCTTCTTAAGAATCTCATCCTCAAACTCCTCCATGTCATTGTCTACTCCCAACTCTTCTGCTGCTTGTTCCACCCACGATTTTTCCTTTCTGGTCGCAATCGAAGAAATCGAAGAGTCGGCCAATTGGGCAGAAAGGGTCACACGAGGTTTCAACTGGGTCACCAAATCAAGCTCCACTGGCAAGAGTTTGACGTCAGCATGAAGATTCAAACGGGAATTCTTTGTGGAGTGAGCCACGAGTTTTCGTAATTTTTTCAATGGTCCTGAAACCTCTTGTGGTGAGCACAACATTACCGAAACACCTTCGTTTCCTGCTCTGGCAGTTCTACCTGATCTATGGACATAGACATCGGCCGACCGAGGAAGATGGTAGTGGACCACATGATCGATATTAGGAATATCCAAACCTCTAGCAGCAACATCTGAGGCAATAAGTACAGAAACTTCATTTTTTTCACTGGCATCTTTAAACCTTTCTAGGGATCTTAACCGTTGTTTCTGGATCATGGCTGAGTGTAGACCAAAGGCAGGGATATTCAAGCTGGTCAAAAATGGAACCAACCGTTTCACAGAATCAATAGAATTGGCAAACACCAAGGTGCTACCCTTGTACATAAGGAGAAAATAATAAAGGTAAAGATCTCTTTCAGTAGGACCACACTCCACCAATGCTTCAGTAATTTGTCCCGAAACAACCTCTTTGGGGTTAGCATCAATTAATGCTG
This sequence comes from Suhomyces atakaporum, assembly GCA_030561405.1. NCBI lineage: Eukaryota > Fungi > Ascomycota > Pichiomycetes > Serinales > Debaryomycetaceae > Suhomyces > Suhomyces atakaporum. The sequence goes on from JAKTXH010000048.1 coordinate 57,166, forward strand.
GCTTTGGATCTTTGAATTTCAACTTGGAGTTCAACAATTGTAAAATTTCATCGTTTTCAATCAATGTTCCTGACTCCTTTCCCTTCTTCTGGACCTTGTCTAATTTTCCAAACAAGTCACGAGAAAATGTAGCACTGAAGACCAACGTTTGCCATTTCCATTCCACGGTATCAGACTTTTTTCTGGCTTTACCAAACAATTCCAAGATTTTTTCAAACTCTTCGAAATGTCCATCTTGTAACAACCGATCTGCTTCATCCAAAACAATCATATCAGTATTGGAAAGACGATTGGCCAAGACTTCACTCTTTTCTACCAACTCCAAAAAACGTCCTGGAGTGGCCACCAAAATCCCTGGACCGTGACTAAGAAGTCTTTCTTGTTTTTGAATAGACAATCCTCCGGTAACACTGACGATTCCATTGAAATGTAATGGAGAAAATTTGGAGATTTGTTTAAGATGATCTGCCACTTGGTGGGCCAATTCTCTGGTGGGAGCAAAGATAATGGCAGTGGGAGGAGTGACTATATTGTTGTTTCTATTCTGTTGAATTAAAGGAAGCTTGTTTAAATATTTTTCCAAGATCGGAATCCCATAGGCCAAGGTTTTACCAGACCCAGTAGTTGCCTTACCAATGATATCCTTGCCTTCCAAAGCTAACGGGATGGTTCTCTTTTGAATAGGAGTTGGTTTGGTGAATTTCATCGCATTGATTCCGGCCATAGTATAAGCATTAAGCGAGAGCTTTTCATCCTGCCACTCAGGGAGGTTGATTTCGTCGTCTGGAAGGGGTAAGTCCAATGGGAATGAGAAGTTTTGAAGCTCATCAGGAGTGTCAGGATCGGAATCAGACTCGTCAGCCAATTTTTCAGACTTTTCAGATTTTTCCGATTTATCAGTTGATTCACTGTCGATATCTTGTTCAATTTCTTCGTCATCAAACCCAGTAAACTCCTCTTCATCGTCCTCGTCATTCTCGACCACCTCTTCACTCTTTTCTCCCTTTTTCTTGCCCTTTCCTTGGTCGATTTCAACAAAATGGGGCTGCCCATCGATCATCTCCACATCCACCCCTTCCAATTCCTCCAACCCCATAAACCCCAGGTAGTCGCCCAAGTTGTCGGGAATATCCACCGGCTTCCACGACAAGTCTCCCACCTTTACAATTTTGGATTGCTTGGCCAATTTTTGTTTCAAGGTAGGGACCTTTTGATTTTTTTTGGTTTTCTTTCCTACGCCTCGTCCTTTGCCGTTTTTGCCCGTTTTTTTGGCATTTTTCAGCTTGGACCCACCGCTGGAGATATTTGGGCCCTTTGCTGCCTTGTTGGCGTCTTTTGGTGGCATTTTATGAATGAAATAGTGGTCTGGAAATTTTCAGAAATCGCTACCTAGATATACCGCGTACTGCACACAGGACCAATGCCCATCTCATCACCATCCCCAGGATCACCAAGAGCAGTAACCTTGGATCCAGAGGCTTTCAGACGATAAGAGTTGGTTCATCGTGAAGCTACGACATCAAGGAAGTGGTTGGTGAAAACAAGAACGTTCTAGGACCAATATCACGGAAGTTACAGTGTGATTTAAGCTGGGAATATTCCAACAATACAAGCAACGGGATCAGGCTCAAGAGGCACTGATTTGTTGAGAGAAGACAGGCTGAGGCAATTGGAAGAAGATCTGAAAAGCCGCTGGTGAAACATTGGAGAATATTCGGTAAGAATTTCCCTAAACGAGAGGATCAGACCCGAAGAAAAGAAGGGAAGAAGAGACGAAAAGAGGAGAAGAGACGAATAGAGAAGAAAAGAGAAGAAAAGAGATTGAACATTCATCAGCATACCATCAGAAGTTCATCAAAATTTTATTACATTCGATCAGTGATTCTATTTGATTTCCTTTGACAGTTTCTTTTGTACAAGGTTGAACTATACTCATCAATACCCATCCAGAGTCATTCAAGACTTTAAGAAGAATATCAATATAATATCAATATAATGAGACGGGGATTACTCAAGAGACCAGCCACCATAACGGGTCAAACCGCACCCAAATCACTCAAACCTCAAAAGGCACGACAGCTTATCCGACGGTTCCATGTGCTCCAAAAGAACAAGTTTGCCATCATTAGTAAGTTGGCCAAGTTGATGGGAGTCGATGCCAACTTGGACAATTATAAGCAAGCAGTTTTGGATGCGAAAACCCGACTTGTATACCAAGAAACTTATGAATCATATAAATTATCCAAGCCAGAAAATCCTATCAGGCTTGAGGAGCTCGGGGAGGTGGATTTGGTGAAAGAATTGGCACGGATCGATGCTGAAATCGACAAAAGAGGTGGCTTGAAAGCATACCAATCGGCATCAACTCAAGGTCAAGACAGTAAACGAGGCGGAGACTCTTCCAAAAAATTGGTAGAGTGGCTCAAACTGCCTCAATATAGCCAGAGACTCCAGGGCCCTCTCCAGGCGTTGGAAATCGGGTCGTTGAGCCCCTCCAATGTCATCAGTACTTGTGGTATATTTGAAACTGTTACCAGAATCGATTTAAATTCTCAAAGTCCGCTAATTTTGAAACAGGACTTTATGCAACGGCCGTTGCCTCAGAATGAGCTGGAAAAGTTCCATTTGGTATCGTGTTCATTGGTGGTGAATTTTGTTCCTTCTCCCAATGAACGAGGACTTATGTTGGAACGAATTACTCGATTTTTGAAGAAACCAGAGCCCGGGAAAATCAGTTCTTTATTCTTTGTTTTACCGTTGCCGTGCATCAAAAATTCCCGCTATTTTGATGATAAAACTCTCGAGCAAATCATGGCTCATTTGGGGTTTGAAAAGGTGTTTTACTATGAAGCAAAAAAGGTCGCTTATTGGCTCTATGATTGGATAGGGAAGACAGGAAAGAACAAGCGGTTTGTCAAGAAGGAGTTGTACCCTGGAGCCACCAGAAACAATTTCTGTATCACGTTAGGGTAAAGAAACATCACAAATGATGAGCTAAACAGATAAATGATGTTGGTGGAAATGAGCGATACACCATGTGGATGAAGCGAGAGTTGACTTGATACCGCCTTATTTATTTAAGGTAGAAATTGAATAATTTACCATAGTCCACTCTGGCTGCTTCGTGTTGATAAAAAAAGTGCTTTAAAGGCACTCCGAGTTAGTTGGAGGTCCACCAAAGTCAACCTTTCTCGATAGGGAAGAAATGTCCTGTCTATCGACTGTTTAACTCGCCGGATTTAGTAAATATCTTCGTGACTCAAAGGTCACATCCACCAACCTTTTGTCATTAATATTTTAATTCTTATTTCAGTAGCGGATCCGTTCCTGGGATAAACCAAAGCTTGCCAAGATTCATGGATCAGCAGTAGCAGTATCAGTAGACGTCTCAAGTGAGATAATACCAACAAATGTAATGGTCATATTATTTGTAGAAAACTTCCACTGCAAATTCAAAGCACTTTGTAGTGGTCAAGTCATACAGACCTGCTGGTAAAGATATTCTCCTTTGCTCCTGGATCGATTTAATGACCGAATCGCCGATAACTTTACGAATGTACCGGTGGAACCCTGAGTTCTAACTTGATCGGGTAAAGAACAATTTATTCGAGTCTCAAGAGTTCTTTAAATCAAGCCACAAGTAAAGGGAAAGAAGAAAGAGATAAAGAAAGAAGAAAAAGAGTAGAGAAAGAAGTAAAAGAGTAGAGCAAGAAAAAAAGAGTAGAGAAAGAAGAAAAAGAGTAGTCAGTGCTCAGTAAATTCGTCTGACCTGAAACAGTCAACCTTTTACTCCCTGGTGGAAGAGCTGGTAAGAATTAATACACAAGTCACAATAAATTGGTCTATTCCCACGAAACTTATTTCTAGCACCAAAAAACTCCATGCCAAAAATTAAAGACAAATTTATGACAAGGGTAAGTGTGCCTTGAAATGACAGGGATTTGGGGACGGTAATTCCAATGACAAAACTCGTACTGCAAGACTGTGCAAGCCAAGTGGTGATAAATCAGAAATTTAACTTTTCACCACCGGAATTGGTTATTCCGAAATAATATTAGCATTTTAGCATGTTACACTTGTGATGTTCTGTCTAGTCCCCCATCTTATTGTATGCTTACTGCCATCAAAATGTTCCGTGATTCTCAAAACAGTATTCTGGCAAGATGTGCATAGTCACTTATAAGAGGGATTGCATACGCGTAGTGATCTTTGAGTATACTGACATAGCCGTGCTTAATGGTTATTCCGCCAAGGCTAGGTACAATACACACTAAATGCAATGTTTGTGTGTCCGAATATGGATACGTAAGTAATAACAAGTAAATTATTGTTTAGTGTCTGCATCGGCATCCACCCAATGGGGGCCGTTGGGAATTTTCCATGCGGGCTCGCAACCAGATCGAGGATGGGGATTCGACTTTCTCCTGAAAGGAGATCCTGCTAGCAGGTTACAGCAGCCCGGATGTAGTTGATAACACACACCGTCCCCACCACTTTCATTGTTAGTATCTAGCCGTGATCAGATCGTCGAATGCGGAACCTTTCGGAATCACCAGATGCCACCACATCCGCAGGTCGAAAAACGCGAAGAAAAAAATAATAAAGGTGACGAAAAGTAACCCCATTTCATGTCAAACAGGGGCAGTAAGATGATCGGGTGGGACCATTGGTGGGGAGCGTGGTGTTAAGGCTCAGCAAATTACGACTGGGTAGGCTGAAGATTAGACTTTTGGCCGGATCTTCATGCTCGGAAAAATTTTAAAATGTGTTATGCATAATGCGCAGACAGAAACAGGTCTAACGGTGCAAAGGTTGGGACTGCCCAAAAAAGGCCAAGGTGAACCGGATGGGTTTTTAGGGATGTAGAACTGGGGATGGAAGTGAATCAGGGATGGTTGAGCTGACTGCTTCTCAATAAAGATCATCATTCTTGTACATAATGATCACCCGACATTATGCGGTAACCCCCATGGAGATTTTCCCGTGGGGTGGTTTCGGAGAAACTGGAGATGATGGGGGCGCGTTGAGACCCGGGCACACAACCAGCAAGGAAAAAAGCAATGGGTACATCGAATTTGTCCGAGATTTTGCAATATAAATAGCCCCCCTCCTTTCCCCGATTTTTCATCAGGTTATACTACTAAAAACATGTCGCAATCTGAAGCCACTTCAGGGGTCCAAACCCCAGTTGGCTCTTCCATCCTCGAAAAGGAAGAAAAGTTGGAGCAAGTCAACTCTCCAGCTCTTGCTCCTGCCCTCGCTGAAAAAACTTGGAGAGACCACATTGCCATCTCTATTTTCTGTTTGCTTGTTGCCTTTGGTGGGTTCGTGTTCGGTTTCGACACCGGTACCATCTCTGGTTTCGTCAACATGCCTGATTTCTTGCAAAGATTCGGACAAACCCATGCTGATGGTACCTTTTACTTGTCCAACGTCAGAGTGGGTTTGATGGTTTCTATCTTCAACATCGGATGTGCTGTCGGAGGTATTTTCTTGTCCAAGATCGCCGATATCTACGGTAGAAGAATCGGGTTGATGTCCTCAATGTTGATTTATGTTGTTGGTATCATTGTGCAAATTTCTGCTTCTGACAAGTGGTACCAAATCTGTGTTGGCCGTGCTATCACTGGTCTCAGTGTGGGTATGGTTGCTGTGTTATCGCCCTTGTTCATTGGTGAAACCGCCCCTAAGACCTTGAGAGGTACCTTGGTGTGTTGTTTCCAATTGTGTATCACCTTTGGTATCTTTATTGGATACTGTGTGACTTATGGTACCAAGAAGTTGGCAGGCTCCAAACAATGGAGAGTTCCTTTAGGATTGTGTTTCCTCTGGGCCATCTTCTTGGTGGTTGGTATGCTTAGTATGCCTGAATCCCCACGTTACTTGATTGAAAAGCACCGTATTGAAGATGCCAAAAAGTCTCTCGCTAGATCCAACAAGTTGAACATTGAAGACCCTGCTGTTTACACCGAAGTCCAACTTATCCAAGCTGGTATTGATCGTGAAGCCCTTGCTGGTTCTGCTTCTTGGACCGAATTGATCACCGGTAAGCCAGCCATTTTCAGAAGAGTGATTATGGGTATCATGTTGCAAAGTTTGCAACAATTAACTGGTGACAACTATTTCTTTTACTATGGTACCACTATTTTCCAAGCTGTTGGATTGAAGGATTCATTCCAAACCTCCATCATTATTGGTGTGGTCAACTTTGCCTCCACCTTTGTCGGTATCTGGGCCATTGAACGTTTTGGTAGAAGACAATGTCTTTTGACCGGTTCCGCCACCATGTTTGTGTGTTTCATCATCTATTCCGTGATTGGGTCCGTCCACTTGTACAAGGATGGCGAATACGACACCAACAACACCTACAAGCCTTCCGGTAACGCATTGATCTTCATCACCTGTCTCTACATCTTCTTCTTTGCCGCTACCTGGGCTGGTGGTGTCTACACCATCATCTCCGAATCATACCCCTTGAGAATCCGTTCTAAGGCCATGTCGATTGCCACTGCTGCCAACTGGATCTGGGGTTTCTTGATCTCTTTCTTTACTCCTTTCATCACCTCCGCCATCCACTTCTACTACGGGTTTGTGTTTACCGGCTGTTTGCTCTTCTCGTTCTTCTACGTCTACTTCTTTGTCAGTGAAACCAAGGGATTGTCATTGGAAGAAGTGGATGAGCTCTACGCTCAACAAATCCCACCATGGAAGTCTTCCGGCTGGGTTCCTCCTTCTCAAGAAGAAATGGCCACTTCCACCGGGTTTGCCACCGAAGCCAAGGCCCACGACGAACAAGTGTAGGACGCTTGTGATGTTTCTGCCCTTATGATGACCCCGTTTATGAACGACTCCGGTTGTACTAATGAACCAAAATCACTAATTAATTCCCTAAATAGACTTTAATTAATTAACTAATAAACTCATGAATTGAAGAGACGAAGTAGGCATTATATGAATTAAATGGCTTGGTGATTGTCATTTTGACGGTATAAGGAGCCATGATAATTCTACTAATAAAGTTAGTTAACGAACCATGTTACGCTCCTAATGATAATCTTGTATAAAGGGCCATATTAAGTTTCTAACCATATTGAAAGTCAACTGTGATGAGCAAATGTAGGTACTTTACACAGAGTATGGTCCTCACTATCACCAATAAAAGTCCATTAAAAGTTCATTAAAATTATTAAACTCCATTAAAGGTCCACTTCCGGTCCAACTCAACTGCTTGATTGTATAATTTAGGATTTTCTTGTTCACCGTACCATAATAAGTTTGTGGGTACACCAAGCTTGGGAGTAGCTGGGAATTTTGATAAAGGATTTTGAGGTAAAGGTTTAATATTCATCGTTTTTACCATCATCTTGAGTCATAATATTAGTCCATTTCCAGTTCATTTCCAGTCCATTTCCAGTCCATTTCCAGTCCTCATCAGTAGCCATAAGTAGCCACAGATTTGACTAACTGTTCCCAAGTTTATCTTTGTACAAGCTGCTTGTTCTTAAGCTAAATTAGCGGAAAAGAACCAATAAGCTTTTGTATATGTGAATATTACTGAGTATCCGTAGTGCCATTGTTACGGCTCAGTTCTTCAGCAGTTATTATTAGTCTACCATTATTATAGACCAGTGAGTTTATAAGCGACCATCGGTGTCGTTAAGTTCATCACTAGTGAATGGTTTATGCCAACATCAGTATGAGATTGTGGTAATAATTTGTCTATAAGCGAATCAGCTGTCTTATTTTCTCTTTATTGGCTTCATTGGTCTTTATCAATATCTCTTCAATACATTTAGCACGTTACGGTACGACCAGCGACCATGTAAGTTATGGCTCGTTGAATTGGTCTACCAAAAAGAGCTTCTGAGAGAAACAACTTCAAGCGTTTTTATGGCAACGAGGGACAACATCCATGAATTAGTAGGCTCGGGTGAACATCCCTGAGCTGTATCGTTGGTGTTGGAATACGAAGTTGAGTTCTACGGTGAGTAGGCTCAATTGTATTGATCAATTATAAAGGTCGATGTGTATTATTTGTATAGGCTCATATTTTCATCTATGGTACTAGTCCACTCTATGGCCAGTCCACACTGAGGTGTTATTTGGTAGGAGTGCTGGGTACGGGTGTGCTTGTTAAAGTCCATAAATCCAGTGCTATCTCATACTAAGGACTTCCCGATTAGGAAGTAATACCCATGACTTCATGCCACCCTAAAAACTCATGTTTTGTTAAATTCTAGTAACAATAGGAATCAAGCAATTAAAAATGTTTAAGCCAGGTAGTCCAATCCTACTAAAAACAAAATATGATTGAAGAATAATTATTGAAGTTTCGAGCAGCTTAAAGAAACCATTTGAAGTGAAATTATGGACTCATCCCGAATTTTTTGCTCTAGATGTTATTATCTTCTGTAAGTCCATGAATACATTGGTTTTTTCCATTAATAGGATTTTGATTTTTAGTGAAAGTCCGGCTGATACGTGAGTTGTGGCCCGCTGAAGTCTATACTACGTTCTCTCTTAATCGTACTTCGATTCTAGATTTGTTGCAGATCATTGACCCTATAGTTTGATTCTGTGGTCCTGCAATTTATAATTAAATAAGTCACGGTATAATGCCACTGCCACCCAGAAACATTTACGGTGCCATATTGTCTGAATTATAGATGCTCGATGGTGAGCCACCGGCCATTTTCTGGATAACTGTTGTGATCGTTAGCATAGAAGGTATTTGGCTGACAAAGAACCCTTGAGATAAGGATTTCTTGAAACTTATGAACATTCTATCAGGGCTTTTAAACATTTCATCGGAGTTTTTATCCCTTTTCAGCTATCAGAATTGGTTATTTCGGTGAGCTTTACCTCCACAATGATCCCAAGTCCATACCGCAAAAGCAAGTTCATTTCATCTATTATCTACTTCTTGTACCATCTGACAGTTATCTTGTACGGTCTCTTTCTAATTTAGACCATTCAACCTTCACACCGTGCCAGCTTTGGAATATTAACGGATGGACTAGGTTTGACTGGTCAAGCACAGTTCCAGCACATTACATTCACCTCCTAATGACAGTGCTGAACGCTCGAATTGAATGGAGTGCTTTCTTCCATTAACCATCTGTTGAGGTGCCGTCCAATATTTATACAGCAAGTATCGGTTTATGATCCAGGGCTAACGGCATGGGCTAATGACATGGGTAAGTTTTTAGATGTTACCAACTTTGTTGAAGATTCCACCAAAAAGAGAATGGTTGGTGATGTCGACTTATTTCAATCTCCTCTGTTTCATATTTTTAATCCCCTTTTCATATTTCTAATCTCCTTCAAAATTCTCCTCTCATACTCGTATAAACTTCGCTCTTCATTTCACTTTTTGGTTGTTTATTTGCTGATTATGATTGTGAATTATACGAAGCCACCATTAATATTCTTTGTCGTTAAGTCGCCAATAGTAATTTCCAGAGTATTGCGATATGGGTTTCCAGAGTAGTTCCAGTATTTGTACCACTGCTTCCCTGAACAATATCCATTCTTCATAACAAATTATCATTAGAAGAATTAACTCTACCTTACAATATAACATTTTAATCCAATGGATCATTATTTATTATCCATAGTAAATATTAAAAGTATTTATTCATAGTGTGTCATTAAAAGTATCTATTCATAGTGAATATTAAGAGATTTATCCATAGCAAATATTAAGAGTATAGTGAATTAATAGTACGTATTCTTATCGTGACTTCTACTGGTTGATTATGAATCATCAGTATAAGTCACTCACCACTGTCTTCTACCACAAGTAATGTCTCTTTATATCATCATAATTAATCGTAATCTAGTCTGCTCTTCTATAATATACCGTAAGTCATTGGCGACTCACCGGACCCACAAATTAATCAAATTTCAAGGCCATAACAGACCGACGGCCAAAGCTTCTTGCTACCCTTTTAGGCCCACACTTGTAGCTGCTCGAAATAGTCCACTCTTTTTCCGTGTTTGTTGTGCACGTTCTTCACCACCGCCTCTCTCAAGCTGTCTACCATGACAGGATGGCCACAGGTGACAAAGCAGGTGGAGCCCGGCGACTGTTGGATTTTTTCGGCCACGATTTGGTCGATCTGGGGTCGTCCGGCCTTGAAGTGGATGTGCGAGAACTCGGCCTGAGAACTGCCGTAGTTGGCGAGTTTGGACCCAAGAAGTGACTCGGTATCGGAGCCTGGAATCACCGCTGTAATGTCCACTTTTCCGTTAAGTCCCACGGGTTCGGTGTGTGATTTGGTGGGCCTGTTTTCGCCAGTCCTTTTTCGGGAAGTGACATATACCGTCACTTCGATTTCTAGCCCCGCCAAGCCCGCCAATTCTTCGTGGAACCACTCGAGAGAGACTTCGTCCCGGACCACCCAAATCAACGCCACCGTTGGGGATTTTTGCCTAACATTTTGGGGAGCAATTTGGGTGTTTTCAGAAGGCTTGATGAGCTTCACGGCCTCGGCGTAGATTCCCGGGATTCCGTTCCCTCCAGCAACGAAAACAGCACTGTCGTAGTTTGCAGCGGGCGTCTCTTCACCGTAGCTGCCCTCCACGGCGACCCTGACCTTCTGGAAGTTGTGCAACGTCGCGGTGACTCCCTCCTTGGCTTTGATATACACCACGATCTCGCGGGGCCGGACCACGTAGGTGAACGGGTGGGACTGCCAGAAGCACGCCGGCCGGAGGAAATGGATGAACACATGCCCACCTGGAACGGCCTGCCAGTGAGGAGGGCGTGGAATTGACACCACCACGGTGTCGTCGATTCTCAGGATGTCTGCCACGGGAAACCCGAAGTCCCAGAGCCGGGCTAGCCGTACCAAACGGTCCAAGAGCCAGATGCCTAGCGAGATGTAGTAGTAGGCGAGGCACCGGAGCGACACCACATGGAACCACGAACCCACAAGGTACACCACGGCCAAGACGATGTGAAGCACGAGAAACACCTCATAGCTATTTCGCCGGAGCACCAAGAGGCCCTGGACAAGGATGACGGCACCAGCGAGGGCAGCCGCGAGTCCCCACACGATATAGGGCTCGTAGAGCTCGAGGTGGTGGTGGTGGATGTAGAGATAGTAGCAGAGGCCGTGGATCAATATGAGCACCACCGCGAGCCGTGACACCCACCGGTGGAAGGTGATGAAGCTGGAGTAGTCCCAGGAGGTGAGCCACTGGAGGAAGTTGTTGCGGCCGCCAAAGAGGATGAGGAGGGGGGTGATGGAGCTTGAGAGAATGGAGGTGCGGACAGCGAAGTAGCGGAGGTACGCCACGTACGGCGTAGTGAACGTGGGGTCGCCTGGGATATAGTGGATGTTGATTAGCGAGAGGTAGACGGTCAACGCCACGAACGCGGTGAGGATGAACGTCTCCAACCTCGTGGGGAGAAGGTAGTGCCTGGCGGCGTGGGTTTTGGAGCCGTTGAACAAGGCGGGGAGGAAGAGCAAGCCCTGGAGCAGTAGGAGGATGCGGTCGAGGCCCCGCTGGATGAGTCCGGGCTTGGTTTGGTTTGGCTGCGAAAACTTTTTGCAGCCACTTTTTTGCACCCAAACCCGGCTGGCCACCGACGCCAACGCCGACACAACCATCACCGCCACCCAGAACCACACTAGCCACTCGCCGTAGGCGATGCTTCGGTTGTAGTTGCCCAAAAACATGTCATACGACAGGCGGTACAAGCGCAACTGGGCCTCGTCCAACTTCACGGGAGCAGCCGTGGTTCCACACCCCACAAACTCGGTGGCAGCATCGAGGTAGTACTGATGGGCGCTGGCAAAGTCCTGGTGGGACACCGTCACATTGTAGGCGCCGCACATGTCCAAAAAGCTGTCGATCTCCTCGGGATGGATCTGCTTATAGCAGTGAGCAATGGTGGCCATGGCGGCCATATTGAAACAAAATTCGTGGCCCAAATTTGCCAGTGACCAGCACCCGTTGGTGTTGGCAGAGACCACCTGGTTGCAAGTCAATAGGGCGATTTGGTCGCTGGCAAAGTTGTGAAATGGGGCGCCCTCGAGGGCCAAGTTGGGAATGATGGCGGAGTACAGCGACACCGCTAGAACGAGGCCGAGAATGACACGGATGGTTCGAAGCCGTGGGCTGGTCTTGATGGGAACCATGGCGAGGATGAAGAGTGGGAGAACCACGATGGCGACAATTGTGGCAGGGGTATACATGATGAGGATGACAGGAAGCTAACAGGAAGGTAACAGAAGTGAATAATTTGCCGGAAATTAGCAGAAGTTCTGGTGATAATCAACACGCTTTGACAAGAGGTTTCCAATAAATAGTTGACACAAACTTACCGGGATTTTCAACAATTAATTGGCCGGAGAAGCTGGAGAGGTTGAAAAATGCAGAAATGGGCAGCTTCAATGGGTTGATTCAATGGGTAGAATCACGAGTTACTTCAGGAAATGCTGAAGAACAAGATTAATGTTAGCTGGGTGATATGAGTTGTGTTTCACTTCAATAAAGTGGTGTGAAGGATGAAATTAACCAACGATGGCTATGATTCAGCTGATAAAGGAGAAGAGAAGTCTTCAACAAAAGAACAGCGAAGATCAGAGATGGAGAAGAATTTTCCACTTCGTAAGTGACTTTGTAATTGCGCTTTTAAAGGGCTTCTTTAATGATTCTTAAACCAACTTAGAGCCTGTAGGAATTGATTAGAAGTCTTTATGATCCTCTTGACTTTTTCTATAATTTCTTGTAATTGCACCAGTCCTTAGAGTACCTTATGAGCTCGAGACAATTTTCTTGTAATTTCTTTCCGAGTCCTTCTATCTTGTTTGACTGTTTATAAGTTCTTATAATTTCTCTATAATTTCTTTATAAGGTCTTAACAGTTTTCCTATAATTTCTCTCTAATTTCTTATAGTTTTCTTGAATTTTCTTTGTGATTTCTCTCTATTATCTCTCTAATTTTCTCTCTAATTTTCTCTAATTTCTTACAACCTTTCTCTGACTTTCAGTGCCTTATGTCTTTTGGCTCTTTCGATCTTCTTCTGATTGTCTTGGTGGATTCGCAAATTCCTGACGATTTTCTATGGCTTCACTCTGGTTAAGAAATCTTTAAAAGGCTTTCAGAATCTCGTTGCAACTTTTTGGGTTCTCCAGATTTCTTCGTTAGTTCTAAGTATTGCAGTAGGGGTCTTTTCCAGTCTGTTGATTGGCCACTGGCTCGGAGGTTCGTTTAGGCTCCTTTTGTAGTGCACTATGGGTCTTCACAGTGGTGAAGTGTGGGTGTTCCTTCGTTGTACTCTCAGTGGATCGGTTAGTTTACCGCTGGGACAGAAGGTTGATCTATTGAATGTGCGTTAATTGCGTCAATATGTGCTTCAAGCGTTTGAATTGTGTGTGATCGGTCTTTGGATGATCCTTTGATAATGGTTGGTGGATGCGTTTGATGCGTTTGATGCGTTTGATGCTTGTTCTTTGTGCTTTTAGCAGGGTTTTCTTTTTAGTTATCAAAGGCTCCCTTAACCATAATATACTTGATCAAATAGATAATTTAGGGACGAACCTGTAAAGGAGTCGTTGGTTGCCGTCCATTAGGTGGATTACAGGTTACGATAATTGGTAAAAATTTGCACCTGCATGTGGCGCCATTGGCCAATACATGCATCAATTCCGATGTCGCACTTGATGATTGTGGTGGCACAAGCATTAAAAATATTTTGATATCTACCTAGTTACCTAACCTTGACTAAGCATTGCTAGTGATATTTGATCCGGTTTTTTGTAGCCGTTTCATATCTTTATTCACAATTAGCGATTGTAGCGATCCCATACCTTCTAAGCTCTATATACAGGAGCTGACATGATCCAGAACCGTTTTCTATACTCATCTCTTGAAATATATTATTGATGTACATTATACTTCAATGTGCTTGATGCAAACTGTACAACATAAACCTAATTGGTAGAAATCGTCACTGTGATATCGACGTAACTAAATGCTTAACTACACTAATGATCTGGCGAGTTGATTGAATCTACTGACTTATTCAGCAGATCACGCGTAGCTAGTCCAGACCCAAGATGACAAACGAGCTTTTTTTTGCACCCATATAAATAGATCGCGAATTCCTGCTATGAGCCTCCAATGTCCTTGCAATCAACACATCTCAAGGTGGACTATGTTCCGCTCCACCAGATCAGAAGGCCCATCCCTCCCGTGCTTGATCACCAAAAAATCGACGCCATGGCGTCCACTTTGAATGGAGTGCCTACGGCATCTGCAACCTGCGATTTAGGCAATATAGTGGCGGGAGAGTTGCCTCCAATAGACGTATTCCGAGTCCGTGAACAGGGAAAGGACTACTACTTTGCGTTTGGTGGGTGCCACCGCTTCCAGGCCTACGACAGAGTGAACCAACAGGGCCAAAAAGAGACCTTGGTCAAGGTGAAGCTTTTACCCGCAACCAGAAAAACCCTAAAAGTTTATTTGGGAGCCTCTGTAGACGAAATGTTTAAGGATATTGACAAGGAAAAAGAAGAAAGTGGTTAGGAGAGGTTGAAGTGCTCCATCGGAGTGTTCATAGAACTATTTACGACGAAATGCAATGAAGAGATAAGTGCACGAGTAGGAGAGTATTGTAAAGAATATGACGAAGTAGACGTGTGATAGTGTCTGGTTGGAAGGGTACTGAAGGACTCTGGTATATTGAAGGTGTATAGCAAGAGACTGGTTAAACTGCCCAAAAACTAGCTTGATAAACTAGATTCATAGAGCAACAATTGGAATAAGTAGACTAAACAGAGGGCCATAGAAGCATTCAAAATCAAAATGGCCGATACTAGATAATTTACTAAGTAAGATTGCGAAAAAGGGCGATGACTGAATTATTCGAGACTTGTTAGGAAGGTCTGAGTGCTGATATTAAAAATGTTGTAACCATTATCTAGCTATGAAATATCCCTTTTGGAATGATGGTGATTTCACAAAGAACTCATTAATGATACAGTAGATGTTGATATAGTATATAATAATGATGCAACTATATTTTTACTTCTCAAATATTTTTAGAGTCATTTCAGGTTTTTATCAGATTCATTAAAAGTATTACCATTGATGTTTTTTTTTTATGATATTACTGCTCTGATTTTGTATTATTAATTATGGTATTACTATCGATGTTTACTATCATGAACTAATATATTACTTGTCGGTTTTATTATCAACTAAGATAATACTAGTTTGATTATTGGTTTCGATCTTGGTGTTTTTCAACGCCTGGATCTCCTCGTTGAACCACAACAACGACCGTCAGTCACTCACCGCCCAGTGCAGCTTCGAGTTCTGTTTAATATCTCGCATGCCCAATTCGTAGACCTCCAGTTCGTCGATAGAGTGGACGGCTACTAAGATAAACATCACTCTTCCGACCCGTCTGTGCTAGTTTGGTTGCAAAATTCCATATGGTGAGCCACTGAAGAAAGTTGTTTCTTCCAGCAAATAAAACAACCACGGCATGAACACACTGTAGGTTCCAGTTCTATCGGCGGTGTATCTCAACATCGGCTGCTTTTTAGAATCGAAAAGAGGGCGTTATCGACGTAAAAGATTTTGTGTGAGCAGCAGAAAGTGACCAATACACAGAAACCAAAAATAACTATACTCTCGAACCGGGACGGAATCAAACAGTGAATGCTTTTGAGCAACAAGTGAGACTCTGACTTCTTCCCATTAGCAAGGGCCGGTAGGGTGACGTGCTTTCTCCAATATCCGGCTGTGCTTGCAATTAATCATATATTGTGTATGCACCCTCGTAAAATATTATGAAGTTGGTGCATGGTGCGGGTAAATTCTTCAACCGTTCGCTATAAAAGATCACTCGAAAATTCTTTCTCGAGGCTGTCAAATACAATCTCTGTCCCCTGCTTTCAATCTTGTATCACACGTCAAACAAACATGTCTAAACTAGCTTTTGATTTCTTAGCCTTGAATGCCAAGACTAGGCATCTAGAAAATTTAAGCACTGACAAGTTTGTGGTATATTTTTTGCTGCATGAGATCCAGACGAGCATCACTGATCCGATCAGATAAAAATTGATCTTCAGGGTAGTCCGTCACATATGAAGCAGACCCTACCAAAATGAATATCACATCACAAACACCAGCATGTCGTATCACTTCACTTTTGTCTATTCCAAATCCTCCAGCAATCGATTGTGCCATCATTCACGTTGGCCATGATAATAACTTTATGCAACCTGCACCCTCAGGTACCAATGCTGCCGTCACCATCGAGTCCGAATATTTGTTGCAAAATGATTTGCTCTGAACTGTCGTAAAATGAACAATGCAAGTAAGCTTGCGTCCGGTCCAGTCTGTACCACTAAGAGCTGTTATTGGATAATAGCGAGCTCGTCCTGATAATCAAGACGGTGTGGAACCTGAGGCGACATGCACAACTTGTGATTGAATGCATCTCACACATGCTACACTAGCCTTTTTAGGAAGAATAGGAATTTCCAAAACTATTTAACAACTATTACTGTAGAGGAATTGACTCAAAATATTGCTACACAACCTTTGTCCAAGTTCCCTCAGACAGTTCTTTCCAATCATAAACTCTATATTAATAAATTATATCACCTAAGCCCAGACTTGTAACTGCTCAAAGAAATCGATTCTCTTGGACTTGTCCAAATGAACAATTACTGCTTGTCTCAAGTCATCCACCATGATGGGGTGACCACAAGTCACAAAGGCGGTCGAGCCTAAAGACTCTTGAGAATCTTTGGCTACCAACTCCACCATTGAAGGTCTACCTTCGATGAAAGTCACATGGGACAATTCTTGTCTGATGGTAGTAATAATTTGTTCCCGACTGGTTCCACTTCTTTGTAATGAGTTGATACTGTCGGATTTTTCCTTGAAAGAATCGGCCTTGTCGGCCCTGTCATCCTTTTCGTCTTTATCGATTTCTTCAACATCAGTGATTAAAGGAATCCGGTGTTCGAATTCTTCGATTATTTCGTCCGAATCAGGTCTGGTTATGTAAATGGTGGTTTCAATCTTGGTGTTTTTCAAAGCTAACAATTCTTCGTAGAACCATAATAACGACTTGTAATCTCTTACCACCCAGTACAATTTCAAAGTTTGCTTGATATCTCTCATGGCCAAATCATAAACTTCGGAGTAAATACCCGGAATACCATTACCACCAGCCACAAACACCCCAGAATCGTATTTCATTGCAGGAGTAGGTTCTCCGTAGGGACCTTCCACGGCAATTCTAATTTCAGTAGACTTACCAGGGTGATTCATCAAGTACTGGTACAACCCGTGAGTCACACCTCCCTTAACCTTACAATAAAGAATGATTTGATCCTTAGTTTCGCCATGATCCGTGAACGTAAATGGATGTGATTGCCAAAAGCACGAAGGACGAAGAAAGTGAATGAAAGCGTGTCCACCAGGAACAGATTTCCAGTAGCTTGGCTTAGGAACAATCACCTTAAGAGTTTCATCCGCCAAAAGTAACACCTGCGATTTCGGGAATCCAAACACAGCGAGCCGGCCAATTCTAACAGCACGATCAAATACCCACACCGCCACCGTAGCATAGTAGAACCAAACGTAACCCAAGTCAGCAACATGGATCCAGGCACCGCCAATGAACAACGCAGCAAGCACAATGTGAATAAGCAAGAAGATCTCGTACCAATTCCGACGCAAATAAAGCATACCCTGAACCATAATGAGACCTCCAGCAACGGTAGCAATGGTACCCCAAATAAGGTAAGTCTCCTTCATATCAGTACTGTAGTATTTTCCAAAAGTAACCGAAAAGCATATGGCATGGATCATCACCAATATAAATGCCACTCTACCCACCCATCTATGGTAGGTGATAAAGGTTGCAAAATTCCAACGGGTAATCCATTGAAGAAAGTTGTTTCTACCGGCAAACAAGATCAACATTGGCATGAACACACTGGCCACGATACCGGTTCTGTCGGCGGTATATCTCGCCAACGCCTCCTTTTTGGAATCGAACACCGGGTCTCCCTTTACGTATTTGATCTTATAAGAGCAGCAAAGTATCACCACGGCACAGAATCCAAAAATCACTATACTTTCAAAACGGGAAGGAACCAACCAGTGGAAGATCCTGAAAAGCACATGATGGTCGGACTTCTTTCCATTGGCACTGGCAGGTAAAGTGACGTGTTTTCTCCAGGCGTTTGACACAGGACCCGTACACTTTTTGGCCGCTCCCGGGAACAAGAATAGCGACCAGTTTGCAACCGCTGCTACCACCATCACAAACAACCAGTAGCCTAGCACGCCCACACCGAAATAGAGCGAGTCGTCATAGTTGCCGAGAAACTGGACGTAAGCCTTGTGGTACAAATCCATGCCGGCCTCGTCCAACATCACTGGGTAGTCGATCTTCTTGGTCTTGTTGAACCCTTCAACTTCCAGGACGTTTTTGGCGTTCTTGGTATAAAAGTCGTAAGCATCTTCAATGGTCTGGGGAGTGATAGTCACCTTATACTCCTTCTCACACATGTCAACAAAGTAGTCGGTCAAAGACGTCGTGATTCTGTTCTTATAGTGAAGACATCCCGTAAGCGTCGATAACGCTGCGGTGGTGTTACAATAACATCCAAACCCTCTTGTACCACAGAAGGTGGCTGTCCGTGTGATTTGATAGTTGCAAGCATAAAAGTTCATAAGATCATCTCCATACCTATGATACTTTCGATCACCAAGAACAAATCCCAAGAAGAGAAATAATGTCAAAAACTTCATTGTTGATTGCAAAAACCCTGGATCCACCGAGGGTTATTTATACCAGTTTTCCCGACTCAACTCTTGTACTTCTATTGGCTGCAATGAGGTTAGTATAGCCCCTGAAGCCGCCTGACATTGTTGGGTGCAAATTAGCACAAAAATCTAGGAGGCGTTCGTAAATTATCGGTTAGCCGTGCAATGTCAGTCCAGATTTATCTAAAAGATCAGTGAAAATTCCACCTTTTCAACTTCAGGAAGGTCTTTGATAACCGGCCAGTCTAGAAATTGACCAGAAACTATACCGCCCAGGACAGCTACTAATATCTTGTACCTTTCTACATTTTCTTGAAAATCTGACAAGTTGTAGCTCGGATGTCTCATGTTGCCAAGACTGAACCAGCCAATCAAAAGATTTTACCGTCCCTCAAATTGGTTAGATATATTTTTGGCATCTCTCAATTTGTGATTATTTTTATGCTGATGCGACCCTAGTTATTCCACTGATCCGATCTGATAATCGTTGAGGGTCCACATGCATATGTTCATTTGTCTTTCAAATACTCTCAAAACTTTTGAGCCTATACTGTCATACTAGATCTGGTTCCACTGAGCCCTACTGAGCCTACCATGTCAAACCTTGCGAACTTCGGTAATTAGCAGTTTTTTTAACTTCCGTTTCATGTGAAGATGGTCATGAGCAATACCCCTCCTATCAGGATAGTGGATTCTAACCAATTAATGGTGAGACTTCATATTGAAGCGTTGCAAGCTCATTCTAGTATCATACATGAGTAATATTATTCGCTTAAAGTTTACTGAGCCTTTAATATTCTTAAAATTGCCAATTGGAAGATGGTAAAGATTGTTCCTGATTTGTATTCTTCGAGGTACTGACCAATCTTCAAATATATTATTTCCACTACAGATTTGCAATTGATTCTGGTCAAAGACCGTACTACTATAAGGGAGAAGACGTTTTATCCAAATGATTATAATTTGATTGCCACAGGATTCCTACAATTAATTGACTCGGACATCAGCCTATAATTCATTGATACAAAGATGAGCAATTTGGTATCAGAAATTCGGCAGAAGGACTAAATATGAGTCTTAATAGGCAGAATTTTATCTTGTAGCGTGTCACTGACAACCACTCTTGCAAAATTTTCAATGATACTAAATCTTAAAAAAGTGGTAATTTCAAAATCATTAGCATCTACCATTTGATTTCATGATGCACATGAATAAAAGCAAGATATCACACGGCTATTGAGCAAATTCTTGAAAGTACTGGTATCATTGTGATAATTTCTAATCGGTGAAAATTTCCTACGAGTCGATATTTTCGAATATTATTAACTGCTATACTAATTAATCTATTAACTGGCTATGCCCAAATCTGGAGCTCCTCGAAAAAGTCCACTCTCTTTCCTCCTGTATGGCCCATACTATCAACAACTGCTTTACGAAGATCATCTACCATAATAGGATGACCACAAATGGTAAAGGCAACTGATCCATGAGATTCTTTTATTTCCAGAGCCACCAAACTATGCATGGATGGTCTTCCACTGCGGAATTCCACATGTGCCAATTCTTGGTGAATAATGGCAACGATCCGGGCTTTATCCAGTTGAATATCAGAAGAGTCTCCCGAGCCCAATGATGGCTTCTTTTCATTTGCAGAGTCCTCGAGTTCGTCACTATCAGCATCTTGTGAGGGACCCTTATCACCATCAATTTCATCCAATTGAAGCTCTTTTTCAGGCACCAGATCGTCATCGACTCGTGTCATGGGAAATCTCAAATTAAACTCATCAAGACATTCAGAGGAGTCTGGTTTAGTAACATATACCACTGGTTGAATCTTGGTATGTTTGAGTGCTACTAATTCTTCGTAAAACCAGTACAAAGATTTATAGTCTCTTACCACCCAGTATAATTTCAACACTTGTTTGGTGTTATCCTTAGACCGTTTTGCCAAACTAAACAACTCAGAATAAATTCCTGGAATCCCATTACCACCAGCAAAAAATACACTAGTATCATATTTGCTTACAGGACTAGGTGCACCATAAGGACCTTCTAATGCCACCCTGATATGGGCAGTTTTACCAGGATGGGTGGCCAAATACTGGTACAATCCATGGGTAACACCTCCCTTCACCTTACAGTACAAGGTGATAGTATTTTCATCTTCGACGGAATCAATAAAAGTGAAAGGATGTGATTGCCAAAAACACGAGGGTCTAAGGAAGTGAATGAATGCATGGCCACCAGGGATAGATTTCCAGTATTTAGGTTTGGGGACCTTTACTTTCAAGGTCTCATCCGCAAGTAAAAACACATTGGCCTTAGGGAATCCAAATGATAGAATTCTTCCGATTCTAACTGCTCGATCAAAACACCAGACGGCAGAAGCAGCATAATAAAAATTGTCATAACCCACGTCAGCAACATGAGTCCATGCAGCAGCAATAAAAATGGCTGCCAAAACGATATGAATCAATAAAAATACCTCGTACCATCTTCTTCTCAAGAAGAGCATACCTTGAACCATAATGACTCCCAAACAACAACCTGCAACGACACCAAATCTGAAGAATCCCATCTTAGCAGTACTCAGGTAAAACTTACCTTGGGCTACCGTGAAACAAGAAGCATGGACCACAATCATTACAAATATCGTTCTAGCTATCCATCTATGGAAGGTTATGAATGTGGAGAAATTCCACAAGGTAAACCACTGGAGAAAATTATTTCTCCCGGCAAAAAGAATCATAAGTGGCACCAAGGAACAGGTGATTACCCCACAACGATCTCCCAAGTATCTGACAATGGCCAATTTTCTGGTTGGAAACATCACGTCACCGTGAACATAATTGATATTTGCACCCAAAGATGCGATCAACAAAAAGAGATAACCTATCAAAATAAGAGTTTCGACTCTGGAAGGAATAAGCATATCAAAAAATGCAAATATCTTTTGTTCAGTGACCTTCTTTCTTCTGAAAGTAGCTGGCAATGTGATATACTTTCTCCAAGCATTTGAGTATGATCCAGTAAACGATTTGAACATTTGAGGGAAAAGAATTTTTCCCCAATTGCTGATGGCTGCTAAAATACAAACCAAGAGCCAGTAACTCAAAAGTCCAGCCCCATAATAAAGACATTCCCGTTGAATAGAATAGTACTTGTCATATGATTTGTATGATAATTGGATCATTTTATCCATCAATTTAATTGGTACATTAACAGGTACAGTTCGATTAAAGCCAGGAATTTGCATGGGATCTTGAGCATATTCAACATAATTTTGGTACGCTCCAAAGAAATCAGCTTCAGTTAACTTGATCCCGTATTTATCACATTGGCTCAATACGTAATTAGCTTGACTTTTGGTTCCTTTTCCAAGGATTCCATAACATCCCGCCAAAGTCACCCAAGCATTTGGATTCTTGCAAAAACAACTATAATCGATGGTCATCATCATCATCGAACTCCCCATAGGCGTACAAAAAGTTGCAGCCATGCTGATAGAGGAAGTACAAGCTGAAAAAGTGGCCACTTCATCCGAATTTGGTTGGTATGGAGCACCTATCTTGGCCTCTGCTAAAGTCCAGAAAAATAGGGTCCAAACAGTCCAATAATTGAAAAACTTCATTTTACAGTCTAACAAAAGGATTCATCGTCTTAAATAGAGTCTGGAGTCGGACTTAGCGTCCCAATTCATCCCCGAATGGACTAGACCCTTGACGTATACTTCATTCTAACATATTGAGACAACATGAGCATTTTAATTAATGCTCGAACGGCAATTTGAAACACAAATATGCTTATTGGCCGAGAAGTTTAATTTGATGATTTCCATACTATCATGAGAATACCATTTCATATTTCTACAATTCAACTATAACATGATAAAATGATACCAAGCGTAAATCAGTGTCAATATCAGGGGAATGGTACAAAATAAGATTTCAAAATGATTAAATTGATAATTCCTGCTTAAACGGGCGTCAATTTCGGGTCTCCGTCGCCCAAACAGCCACATCCGAAACCCCCGACTAGATCCATTTTCAATTTACGGCATATCCTGCTAATATCCGACTCGCTGTGAGAGCCTTAAAGCCGTTGGTCAAACAAAGTTTATATGCTCACTCTTGACAGGTTAGTCTTACTCACTTGATAGTTTAACAATTTAGTGAATGGTAAGTTACGAAAGAGAGATTGTTAATAGGTGGCTTGCGATTAGACCGAGGATCCAGCCACCTTTGACAACGGGCTTTCTTGCTCATAACCTTCAATTGATCCAATCAGATAAGATATCATTGCATGTGCAACTTCTGCTTTTTCCACCAGACCTCTTCAGCGCGCCACTCACAATGATGATGAGATGTGAAATTTTATCATTTGAAAAGGCTGATTCAATTAGGGCTTAAATTTATCGACCATACTTCTGCAAAACTTTGCCGGTTCAATTTAACCATTTTGGCAATAACCACGCCACCGGCGGTAAGATTTCTAGCCAAAAAAAAAATAAAAAGGAAAAAAAAAAATAGAGAACCTTTAGCCACCTGAAGAAGTGGGGGGAATTTCCAAACCGGTTCTCAATTGTTATCTGGAACTCCAAATTAAAGTTTTGGGTGTATTCTACAGTGGTACTACATTAAAATTGAAGATGATACTCCGACCTGCACTAACAGGATGTCGCAACTTTTTCATCTAAAATTCCCAAACTTTCTACAATAATAGTCCGCTCTAAATTAGTTTTCAGCTGGGACAAAATTCGCTCTAGTAGTTGGGTCACAAGCATTTCTTAGTGGTTAGATTCAGTATCGGTGAACTAATATTAATTTCGCACTGAGTTATTGAAATTCACACAGAGCACCGTAAGAATTCGGATATCAGTGAAGCAAATTTCGAATTCAATTGGAGTGAAGAAAGTCGTCACTGAAGAATCAAGAATCATTAAGTTTATATACAGTGTTGATTAAGATAGAAACGCTATTTCCTCTTTTGAATACGACAATATTGAAGTAGAATTGAAAGACTCACAGAGACATAAATAATTCAAAGTAAGAATTTTTCTGTTAATAAAATTCGCTTCAAATTCTCAGCCTTTAAACGGCATCATATATGAGCCGAATGTGCCATTTTCGCTAACTCGTAATAACTTCTAAGAGAGTCAGATGTGAATTTCAGCTCGGATTCTGTCCATTTCATTACCCATCAGTGCGAATAATTCTCATTTGAAAATTCTCTAGAGCTGAAAGTGAGACAGTCATTAGTAGAATAGGCTGCGACATCCTGTTCTTGAATTTACTGTACCTGCCGAAGCTTAGGTACGTCGGCTAAATGATATTTGCTAGAGATAAAAGGGCACATAATCTGATGCGATCTTCGGACATGGAAATGCACCCAAAGTCAGTGGATAGTCGACAGTATGGTCCCTAGTATAGTCCGCGAGGATAACTTAAGATTGGAGTCACCATCCGGAGTATTTCCCCATACTTTCTTAACAATACATTGAACTCTTCAACCTCGGCGACAGTCAAAACTGGTAAAAAATTTTAAATAGCTCATATTGACCGATTTGGTTCAAAGTCCGCCTCACATTTACTGAACCGAGCCAAAGATATTACTGGTAATTATTACGAGTGATTAATTTGTATAGAAACAGGCTAAATTCCGTTTATTAAATTACTAGTGGTAATATGCTCATTGATGTGACGTTCTAATCAAAGTTAAAATTTTTTTCACAGAACTAACGGAGTTTGGGAATTAACCGAATCAATACTTTGACGTGAATTAGCGTCAGATAATTCGAGTCTTTTTTCGATTCTTTTTTGTTGCCAGCTAAGGGGAATTCCTGGTAAGTAACCGATTTTTTCTTCCACTAATAAGCAGCGGAAGGCAATAATGACTACCACCCAGTAAAGAATATATCCAATGACACTACCATAAGTAGCGGAATTAGTCCAGCCAAAAATAGCAGTGAACATCATCCAAAAAGGACCATCATCTTGAAGCTCACCATTACAACAATTAACATGCCATAAACTATTCAGAATATCATAAGAGCCAGGACCATGACCGGTTTCACTCACATCAAAACCATCACACTTATTAATAAAAGCTTGGAGCTCGAAATTCCAAATTCCTTTGGAAAAGAGCCCCGCAGCCACCAAGTATAAAAAGCAAGTGGACGTGATAAGAAACCATTGTAAGGAAAGAGTATTACCTGAACGATATAAGATAAATCCAATCAATGAACCGATCAAAATCGCCACTATCAAAGCATTAATTATAGCCAGAATCAGAGTATTTTCATTAATTCCAATTCCTCCAATAAATACTATAGCTTCCATTCCTTCTCTAAGTGTGGTAACAAATGGTAAAATAAACATGAAATATTTTTCAGACCATCCACCAGACGATTTGGTATTAAGAATTTGGGTAAGCTTCTTCTTCCATTTTTTTTGCATCTTCGAAACCCGAAGTATTTTGATTCCCATTACCGAAATAATCACACTCGCAACAATCGAAAATGTTCCTTCCCAGTAATGTTCAGCCACTGCCCAAAGATCATTACCTACTATATAAAACACAGTAAGAATTGACCCTCCCAAAATCAAGCACACCACCAATCCAAGTAGTCCCCCCACCCAGATTTGGAGTCGGAGATAATTATAGGTGGATTGATTTTTGTCATTCCCAATCGGGTCTATTTGCTCAACCCGCTGGTTCTTAAAACTCTGTTGCACAAAAGCCAAGAGCACGGAAATGATAATGGCCAGTTCCAAAGTTTCTCTCAACACGATGAGAAAAACCTGGATAGAAAAGTAGTCGTCCAATCCCGCCATTGTGGGCTAATAAGGAGATACTCAGGTTATATATCCAATCTCGCAGGAGCCGTACAAACTCCGGATCGGTAAAGGTCC
The DNA here is from genome assembly GCA_030561405.1 of Suhomyces atakaporum. Classification (NCBI taxonomy): domain Eukaryota; kingdom Fungi; phylum Ascomycota; class Pichiomycetes; order Serinales; family Debaryomycetaceae; genus Suhomyces; species Suhomyces atakaporum. The sequence goes on from JAKTXH010000048.1 coordinate 82,891, forward strand.
GCGATTTTGATTAGTGGACATATAGGGGTGGTAGTAAGTTAGCGAGAGGAGTATTCGTAAAGTACTTAATAAGCGGGTTTACTAAGCAAATATTAAGCAAAATCTGTTGGCCAAGAACTTCAAAACAGGTTTGTTAATCAGGTTCTTTAAGCAGGCTTGTCAAGCAAGCACTCTTGCGCATTGAAAAGTTTCAAGTATAGGAGCTGATTTTTGAGGCTGTAGGAGACTCCATCGACTTAGGTGAGATTTCTGGGTTCGGTGACTGTGATGGAAGCCAAGCAAATTCTCTACAAGATGAGAGGCCGCGTTTGTGGTCGTTGCGGCCATAAGTTAGAAGTCAAAATACTGGTGAAGCCATCAAAAAGTCTTTGGAGGGTCAATCATCATTCTGACTGGTGCTTGTAATGGCAATTGAACCACATCGTGAATCTTAGCGTTCATAGTATAAGAGAATAGTTTGCCTCTTGTGTATAGCAGTAAAAGATTGGATTTCAGTCAGTTCAACTTGGAATTTTCTTCCAGCATTCTACCAACTTCACTGAGAACAAAATTTCCAAAGAGTCGATTTAAAAACGCCAAAAAAATTATGCTAATTAAAGACATTGGACATTGCCAAAGAAACCCCAAAATCTGAAACAACTCTCCCAATAAAATCTTGTGAACAACCCTCTTCACCCAAGCGTATATACTTGAAATTTCCGTTACGTTCAGTGAACAAATGATAGTAGTAGTAATTACCAATTGCTTAGACCTGGTACTTTCCACAGAATTGATCGTAGAATAATTCAAGACATGATCGCTACAAAATAACAACACTACATGGGACCATATGGATTGACCCGAGAAATAACTCAACGGGGCCGGAGTTTCCATAAAATGAAACAATTCAAATGAAATTACGGACCATGGAGACCACTAAAACTGGTCCAGTGGGAGAAGTGTCATTTAGATTAGTTTTACCATGTAGCTATTGTTACTGAGATTTTATTTTCCCCTAATTGACTAGACTAATATCCTTATCTAGTTTCATCAGATGATGGAAGTATCGATTCTCTGATGATTATCCGTCTCTATAAGTTCTGGTTCCAAAAACCCTTTTCCTGGAACTCACAATACCAAATCTAATGGACCAGAGTCTAGTACCTTAAGCGAATATCTGAGCTAAGAAAATAGCTTACCCAGATATTCATCTTGTACAATAAGACCTCAAAGCTTCCCTTGTATATGTGTTCAACGATCCATTCTATGGATTCCTCAAGTATCGTATTTTTAATATCGATCTAGAGAACCAACTTTTCACTGGGCTTCATTAAGCTTCATTCTGCTTGAGCAACCTCTTAGTCAACAATCAGATCATTACTTTGAGACACTTTAGTCTAGTATACCAAGCGGTTTCCATCATATTTTGTATTCGTGTCAATGAAGAGTAGCATTCTTCCACTATCTAAAGTATCAAAGACTTTGATAATTTGGCTCTTTGAATATGTGATTGACCATTGCTTTCTCTCCCGACTCCCTCTTGACTCCTGTGGATCTCATTTCAATTTCCTGAAGTTCCCCCTTTCTACCCCTTTCAATACTAAACCTATCAGTATTGATCTCTAGAATTTATCTTTAATCCCCCTTTGATCTATCGGACCTATCACACAGATCCTTATAATACAGTTTTTGTTAATTAGTTACTAATACACTTTCACCAGTTTACATTCTATGAAGCAAATCTTATTGTCTGTTAACCCCAGGCTAATAATTCATACCCAAGCCCTTATTTTTTTGACCTTCGGTAAACTTGATCTTCTCATTGGACATTCTACGAAATTCCCCTTCTTTTTGGAACCCCTCATAATCTAAAAAGTCATTGAGTTTCTCTTCCTCCTCCTTTTTGAAATCTGCATCCACATCACTCAATTCACTTTCAATGATATCTTTACCTTCACCATTTTTTAAAGTCTTTATACGCTTCAGAGGTCGTAATGGGGCTGAAGGTGGCTTTTTGATAAATATCCCAGCAGCCGTCGACGTCAGTGTGTTTGGTTTGGTTTCTTTTGGTTCACTTTGAGTGCTTCTTTTGTCTTGAAGCTGTTTACTCTGGTCTTTCACTTCATATCTGTCCCAAGACATTGGTCTCTTAGGTAAGCTCCCAGGCATGACTTCCTTAGCTGAAGTGGTGGCAACTGTTTCTCTAGATCTATTAGTCAAGCGGTCATCTTCATCCCTCACACCAGTACGCCCTGAATATTCTTTGGGAACGTACGAACTTCGCGTATTTTGTGACGGAGTATACTTTGATGAAAAACTCAGAGAATATTGGGGAACATAACTCAGAGTGTACCTCCCTGTATATGCCAGGGGGCCTTTAGGAACGGTTTTATTATTATTTTCGAAAGAACTGTACAGTTTTTGTGGTTGTGATTGAGGTGGATGTCCTTGGGATGATGTGGGCCTTGAAGCTGCAAGTGGGGGGAACCCATTTTGGCGTTCCCGTAACTTTTTGAATCTTTCTTTGTCTATTTCGTGGCACTCTTCAAATTTTGGTAACTCGTTTGGTTTCACACCCACCGGCGAATTTTTGAAGAATTCGTGATTCAAAGCATCCAACGCATTAAATCTTTTGGAGGGGTCTAGCGTAAGCAAACCACTTAATAAGGAGATTCCATCTGGAGGAATCAAGTCTTTGAACCGCGACTCCAATGTACGTTTACATGTAAGACCCATATTGAAATCGGTTTTATTAGGGAGTAATGCAGCATGAGTCCAGTCCACGGGAGGTCCTACCAAGCTAAAGACCAACTGGGCCTGATGAACGTCTGATTTACCTACCAAAATGGGTTTCTGGGTAAATAATTCTGCGAAAACACACCCGATCCCCCATAAATCCACGGCAGTGGTGTATTTACGTTCTCCCAAGAGCAATTCCGGAGGTCTGTACCATCTAGTGACTACCAACCCAGTATAAGAACGCTCACCACCACCTGGTCCTTTTCCTAGAACAGGTACTGAACCATGATAGGTTCTGGCCAACCCAAAATCGGCGATCTTCAATACCCCATCAAAGTCAATCAAGATATTAGCCGCCTTTATGTCTCGATGCAAAAACTTGTTTTCGTGGATATACTGAATTCCTTGTAATAATTGTACCATCAAACACTTGATATGAGTGAGTTCAAGGTGTATAGCAGGATTTTCTAGAAGGCCCACCAAATCAGAACACATATAGGGAGATACAGTATAGAAACAGCCCCTGTGAGTAACCAAGTCGGCCAGAGTCGCCACTTTTGGCTCGTCGAAGATCATATCACTAATCTTGAGGATATTGGGATGGCTCAACTGTTTTAAGATGGTGATTTCTCTCATGGCAGTGATCGGAAACCCTTCCTTTGCCGAATGGTTGATGAGTTGTTTAAGCGCCACGAGTTTTCCCGACCGTTTGGACCTAGCCTTCTGCACCACTCCAAACGTTCCCTGGCCCAACTTTTCGATGATGTCAAAGTCACGAAGTTTGCTCATGTCCAACGCCTGAGGGAGGCTCTTAAGGAGAAGTCGCTTACGAGCCACCGTGCTGAGGGTATGAGACTCCTCGGGGGCTGGGAGTGTCATGACGGATGGTGTGGTAAAAAGAAAGTGAGTTGTGAGAATTGGCAGCAAATGATACCGTGAGAAGTGAGAATTGGGATGATAGCGAGAAGAGGAATGATTGCGAGACTTGTGGTAAGTGATAGCGACGATTTGTGAGGGTACTGGTGGATTTAGAGAGAGGTGTTTACTGACACCATGAGGGTTATAGAGTGGTGACTTCTCACGATGTTAGATTACGACGATGGCAACATGGACAGTTAGACCATGCCCATAAATGTTTAGTGAAGGAGCCAGATTTAGTGAGAACTAACAACTTTAATAGCGAGGTGAGGACTGTATTTAGCGAGAACAAAATAATTCTTACTGTGAAAAGCCCTCTAAATTGCGAGCGAGCAAGGCGACTAAATCGGTCCTTTAATATTGGTCAAAACTGATCAAATACGGCCCAAGAAGTGGTTCAAAAATTTCATACTGCTATAGCGGAGTCGAGTGTTCCAGAAACAGTTTTCAGAAGCTCAAATAGTGAAATTTCTCCACCAAGAGACGCCATTTTTAATCGAATACCTCAACTTTGCTCACACTTTTGTAAGTCCTTTTGATATCAATCCAATTCGTTAAAATATTTATCGTAAGGTGTTCAATAATATTGATGAGCACTTCCTTTTTAAGGCCACACTGTGGGGTTGTCTTGTAGAACAACAAAAATTTCTGTACAATTGGACGAAGCTTTCAGTGAAAACAAAGACAGATTTCCCGCAAAATTAGACTAAACCAATTTAAAAAACGATGGGCCACTTTGGACAAGATTCCTGTTGGGTTGGGAATGGTTCACAATATGACTGAATTTCACGACCCAGAAATAGTAAAAATGAAACATCGCTGTGTTTAAAGGATCTTGAATCAACTCAGACACACCACTAATCATATACTAATCAATTCGTGAAATTCTTTCTCTGGATCTCCATTGACAAGTAGTCAAATCTTAAAATGTGGCAATTACACATCCTACTTCTTTACACATTTCATTACGATTGTATTATTGGCATCTAGGTGCTATGCTAAATTCGAATAAGGTATTAATGCACTTGGTGCTATGCTATTATGAGAATTGAATATTTTAAACGGCCGAGTTTCTAAGCTTGGCCTCACGCTTTCTTTGTCTGGACAAAGCAGAAGCTTCTCTGACATTAAATCCGTTGGATAAAAATTGGTTGGTTTCTTCCAAACGTAATCCTGCAAATTCTGGAAGAAGGAAGTACACAAATAAGAATGACACCAAACACAAGCCTCCAAAAAAGGCAAAAGTTCCGGTGGGGGTGATATTTTCCAACATGGTCAAGAAAGTGGATGCAATGACTAATGAACCAGCCCAGTTGGTAGCAGCAGCGTACATACCTCCAATAGATCTAACGTTGACATCCGAGAATAATTCAACACCGGTCCAAGCACTGTTACCAATACCGGTGGCATAACCAGCCACAAATAACACCATGGAAAGGATAACGAGGATACCCCATCCACTAATACCAGTGGTAGCGACCTCCACCGTGTCGTGATCAGTAAACTTGATACCCAAATAATGGAAGGCAATGGCACACAAGATCATGGCCACCACCATGGTAGGCATGGCAAAAAGTAAAATTCTTCTTCTTCCAACTTTATCGATAATACACAAAGCTACTCCAGTGAACACGAAATTGGTAGCAGCAATGATGATAGAAACAGCAGTGGCATTATTGAAACCAATGGTCAGGAAAATGGTGGCACTGAAATACATCAAAGAGTTGAACCCGGTAAATTGTTGAATACCTTGTAAACCACAAGCCAAAATAAGAGCTCTAAAGTTTGCAGGAGTTGTGTGAATGATTTTGATGGAGTTCCAAGCTTGTTGCAAAGGACCATCACCAGGAACCACCGAGTTAGAAGCCACCATATCAGCAATAGTAGCATCGATATATTCTTCAGAAGATTCACGATGGATTTTTCTCATGACTTCACGAGCCTTTTCAGTTTGACCATTCATAATATAAAATCTAGGGGTATCAGGAAGGAACCAGAACAAAACCACTTGGATTACTGGAGGAACCATACACAAACCGACACTGATTTTCCAACCATTATGAACATGAGTTAAACCCCAATTGATAAAGTAGGCCACCAATTGACCTCCAGTAATAAACATACAATTGGTAACAATCAATCTTCCTCTATACTTAGAAGGAGCAAGCTCACTCAACATCAAAGGAGCAATCAATGAAGCAATCCCTACTCCCAAACCAAGCACAAATCTTCCCGCGATCATGGTCCACACGGTGTGAGCAGCTAATTGAATAATGGTTCCCACCACGAAAAAACCATTGGATCCGAGCAACACCGTCTTTCTTCCAATCAAGTTGGCCAACACACCTCCAATCACAGCACCTATCAAGGCACCTAGCGAGGTGGCAGAAGTGATGAACTCTTTGTCTCCCGAGGTAAGCACTTTCCCAAGATCGGTTCCGATGTTGACCAAAGCCGACGAGATGTAACCGGTGTCATAACCGAACATGAACCCTGAGATGGAGGATGCCAATGTAAGGATCACCACCAAACGAGAAGGAGCTGATTCGATATTGGATATAGGGCGACTATCATTGGTAGACTTATTGGTGACGAGAAGGTTGGACGACGAGGCTGACGACGACTCCACCGTGATCTCATGAGGACTGTTTTTGGACATGGTTATAAAAGACTGAAGCGACAATAGAGAATAAAACAATCAGCAAACCAGGCGTACTTATAGTCGGCGAGAAAATCCGCCGAAAATGTGCGGAGAGCGCGGGTGACCAATAGGGACGCGCCAGGGCGCATATTTCGGCGGATTTCGCCGATGAGCCTAAGGGGAATTGCTCAACGCCCCGATGGTGTGAAGAATAGGGCTAAAGCCGTTGTATTGTTGAACTTTGGTTATATAGTGGGGGGACAATTCCGATGTTAGCTTGTCCTCAAAAACGTCCAAAGTTAGCGGTGTAGCTACTGCTGACTACGGTAATTATACTCGCCCATCGTGCATTTTGATGCAGATTTCTTCTGCTCGTTCGAATCGGTGGAAGTTACTGAAAACCAAAGACGTAATCGCTTTTACTATTGCGGTAAGGGTCTCGTGAGCTTTAATCGTTCACTACATTTACTGGTTTGGGTGTACTGGTTAGGTTTGTTGAGTCTTTGGGCCTATTACTCTTCCCTCACACGACCCGTTCTGTTGTGCCGGTGGCCCCCGAACTGCATGCAGACGCGTCCCAAATTGGCAATGTCACCGTAAACTCATCTAGCTTGCACCCCATTGGCCAGAATGTCGAGTCAAATAGGGACTGAATAAACAAATGATAAGCTAAGTGATTAGGTTTGTTGGCTTCTTTAAGCTCTCTAGTATATAGGTTTTTTTTTTATTTTTTTTTTTCATTCTATTCCAACTACAACAGGTTTCACCAATTATTGCTGGGTTAATTGACCTTGGCTATGGATAGTTAGCATCTTCATTATGGCCTAATTCTTGAGATTGAGTTGTGTTTCACCTTTCTTTCTGCGATTCGTAAATTCTCCTACCGAGCTTTATTTAATTTCGTGTTGAGTCTTAGCCATATCGATTTAAGCTAAGAGGTACCGAAAATACTGATTTGAAAATCTTACCAAAAATACTGGTTTGAAAATCTTCATACTCATATAGAATTAGGAGGGTGAATTCAGTGGTTTCCACTTGTCACATTATTCGCTTCCCACATTCACCAGTTCTTCTCCACTTCATTCTTCAATCCATTTATTGGACCAATTGAGACCTATCATTTCTACAACTTATACTCTAGTGATATGTATTGAACACTGACTATTATGAATTTTATGTGAAGATAGGAACGCTAACTTCAACATATGAGTAGATAATACATATGTACATTCAACTCGTAAGGATGACTTGACTCTTATGAACGAGATTATTGTTTCTTTGGAGGGTCAAATCTGAACTTTCTGTTCTTAATTGGTTGCCACTTGAATCTCTTGACCCAGACTGAAATTAAGTACAAAGATGAGACCACAACCAATGCCTTCAAACCCATCTTCTTTCTGTCATCATGTTCTGGTTCAGCAGCCCAGTTCAAGAAAGTGGAGACATCCTTGGCCATTTGGGAGGTGGTGGCAGGGGTACCATCTTCATATTCAACCAAATCGTCGAATAAAACTCTACCCATAGCAATCGAACCACCAGGGAAGTAAGGGTTATAGTTTGATCCTGGAGGTAAAACAACACCTGCTGGAGGTTCATCAGGGTAACCAGTCAACAAGGAGAAAATGTAATCGGCACCACCGTGTCTGGCCTTGACAATCAAAGATAAATCAGGTGGGAAAGCACCTTGATTGGCAGCTCTGGCAGCTTGTTCATTTTCATATGGACCTTGCATGTAATCAGCCAACTTACCTGGTCTCTTTCTTGGCTTACCTTCATCATCTGGTTCATCATCGTACTCCAATTCTTCAGCAAATGCCTTAGCTTCAGAAGTAGAATGAGAAACACCAACCAAGTTTCTCCATGCGATTCTATCCAAGGAGTGACAGGCAGCACAGACTTCACGGTACACTTGGTAACCTCTTCTGATGGAAGCATGATCGAACGAATCAAACATACCATTATGGGACCAGCCATAAGCTGGTGGATGCAATCCGTGTTCAGCGGCGGTCATAGCGTTGGCACTCATTGAGTCTTGGTACAACATGTATGAGGCGGTCAATCCGGTGGCACCAACGGCTCCGGTAAGGAACCTTTGCAACACAGGCGATGCTAGTTTTGTTGATTTGAACATGGTGATGTTTGAGAGTTGTAAATTTTCAGATAAAAATCGTTAATAAGTGTGCGCTGTGATTGGCTAGTGAGTCGTGCGCGCCTCAGTCGCGACTGGGCCTGAGTAAAATTCATAGTGAATTAGTACACTAGTGTTGACTACCAAAGGGTTCAAGAGTTACAAGTAGCACGGTAGTTACATTCGAAATTGCACTCTGACTTGACGGTTCTATTTACTATTTTTTTTTTCGATTTGGCTATCCTTATTCAGTTCTCTCTGCCTTTGCTTCATTATTCAATTAGCATTTTCCCTCTACCACGGTTCTGCTAGCCAAATCCTTGGTATGGTCTGATCACTACGGGGTCGGATCTCAGTTGTCAAATTCAATCAGTTGGGTCAGGAAAGTTAGCCACTCGCACCTTTAAATTCTCATCGTCTACCGAGTATTATTATCCACAGTTCTTTAGGTGCAAAGGCACTGTTCATCCTGCATTCCCCTATTCCGATCAGTATATCTTTATAATCATGCTCTTGACAAGAAATCAGTAGAGCTAAAGTTCATTATCAATGTACTTGATATCGAAAAATTTATATTTGATTGCCAAAAAAGAAAGCCCGACGCGGGGGTCGAACCCGCAACCTTTTGATACCTTAAGATTTCTCTTAAAAGTCAAACGCTCTAGCCATTGAGCTAGCCAGGCCCGATTTGGCGACTGTAACAGGTTAGGTGGAATTACAGGTAGAATAACGGATAACGAGCTAAAGAGAA
>JAKTXH010000049.1:0-91544 GCA_030561405.1 Suhomyces atakaporum
TAACTGGCATAAAACTAGTAGATAGATTATAATACACGGATTTGCAAAAAAAAAATTATATAAAGTACAAGGTTGTAAACATTTTACACAGTTGAATATACCTGGTACACGACGCACTCTTCTCTCCATTCCTGTTCAGTCTTGTTGATTGATCTTTCTTTCACTTTAGTAGACTTGCTTTAAGCCGCTGATGAGAACTGGAAATCGATGTCGGGGTGCAGCAGATTAAGCTTTTCAACTTTAACCAAACGTTCATTTAGTGATTGACAGTGTACATGAAACCATCCATAATGAGTCTTAATCTATTTTCACACCAGTAGAAAGTCTTTTGTAGTCTCAACTTCAAAACTAACTTAAAAATACATTCATGCATCTCCATTTCGAACGAGCAGTTTAGCATATGTGTAATGCCGAAAGTTAAGTAAGAGATTTAGTATGCACCAATCAAGTATACTGAGGAATACTTCCTTGTGCAGTAACCAAAGACGCAAGATTTAGACAGAACAGCACAAATTAGTATATACAATTTTTTGCCGCAAACTCATAATGCTGAATAAAGGAAGACAAAATATAAAATCATATATAGGTTCATTTTAGGATTGCAAATATGCGGTTAATGTGAATAAGAGCGTCAACGTATTATGGCATGGTAAAGAGTAAACCGGGTGGGTACTAAATGCAGTGAGAATGTAAAAAACATAAGGTTCAAAGCGACTTTATTGTAGATTTACAACTCAATCCAGTATATTAAACTATCGAGTTTCTTAAACAAGACCCACTCCTCACCTAGGATTGAATCAAAAAAAAGTATTTCGGTTCTAAAAAAATGACGACAACTGCAGGATTCGAACCTGCGCGGGCAAAGCCCAAAAGATTTCTAATCTTTCTCCTTAACCACTCGGACAAGTTGCCTTTTTACAAAATATTTATCCCGAAATACACTTAATAGCCTATATTTGAGTTATAAATTTGCCTCCTAAATCCCAGATAGTCGCTTCAATTAGATCAAAGATGGACTCACATACAATTGTATCTTTCAGAAATTGTCTGGTACCTTAAAATTGGATTTTAACGCATTTTTGGGTAATGAGTTTGATAGGAAAATGAGACTAACGTTATTGGCGCTTAAAATCATCTTAGAACGCAGTTGTATCGAGCTTGAGACGTAGTCGATACTGCTAAACTCGTCAGACACTAAAAAATTAACGTATATAGCTTAAAGGCTTTGAAAGTGGAACTACACGTCGCCCACCTTCCCTTCTATCAATCCACCAGCTTTGCATTTCTAAGAACGTCGTTCAGATTGCAGTCAAGCAAGCTAAAAGCAAATAAGACTATCCTGAGCATATGGTGATGAAACTTAGTTGGAAAAATCTATGGTGGGATCGACATTAAAACAAAACCTATCGTCGTAATGTAGAAAGAACCCCAAATCAGTGAATGGACTGGCAAAACTAGGCTCCGGTTATATAGAAAAACAAAATTAAAACAATGTGTCTCAACTTAATACGAATTCGATGAATAGTTGATAAAACAATGCGTCTCAACTAAATACGAATTCGATGAATAGTTGATATAATAACGTGCAAATGGATATTGACGAAGTTCAATCCACAGGAGCAGTAACCTACCTATCTTTGGAAGCTTACAGCTTTAGAGATTGGCTGCTTTGATGTTCTCAGCTAGATGTGTATAGTGCAACTAAAAGAAATCATTATTTCCCCAGATCAATAATTACTCGCGTAGGCAACACAACCTACACTGTTACACCGAACTAGCTCCTAAATGCTGTTGGCTGAAGATGAGTTAGATGACTGTAACTCAATACTATCTAAGAATGACAATAATATAATGTTCCAAAGCTCTTCCAGTTCACAGAAGGTCGATAATTCTCGTCATGAAACCCCTGGATGGTCAGATATGTCGAGTACGCAAACATCCACACCATCCGGGTCCACAAATTCCTCCGATATTACACATTGCTCTCTGGTAGCTCTGACAGTGCCGACTAATGTCGATCATTCAACATCGAATCAAGAATCCAGACCTCCAACTAAACGAAACGGGAGATTAGTTTCAAGGACTAAGATACCAGGAATAAACAAGCAGATACAACAGTACCAGAACAAAATTTATACCAATACGTACAGTTTTGGAGAGATTGAGTCGTACAAGGATGACTGGGATCAATTCCCCGGATTCAATTCATTTAATATCCCAGAACCTACCATGGAACTTGAAGCACTTCTTTCCAATATTGTGGTTTCAGAAGGACAGATGAGCCCTATTGATCTATACCATCGAGCAATAACCGAACGTACTCATATGGAGAGTTTGTCCAATACTGGAAGAAAACGGCAAATAACCAGTTTTGCCAACTTTGTGCCTGAGTTCAAAGATAGATACTATGATGCTAAAAGGCATAACCAAAATGAAAGCACATCTTGGAGATTAGAGTTTACTAAATCAGGAAGAACTCTGGACGATGCTGATGCTTTTGCATCATTTAATATTTACTTTAAGAGCTACTGCTCTATTATCATTCAAAAAAAGATAAAGGCATATGAAGCAGAGAAAACAAATTTACAGGAACAACTAATAAAACTAGATGATGCCCTTCGTAAGCTCGATAGCCCAGAAATTGCTGATAAACTCACCGAGAAGGAGTACCAAGAAGTTGCTAGGACATATATGGGAATGCATAAGGCGTTAAGTCAAAGAATTCAAAAGGTCAAGTACTGGATCAAGGCCGCCAATTCCCCAAAAACTTATGCTAACAAGAACATGGATATTGAACTCGAGTTAGCAAAAAGTACAAAGTTCACCCTCGAAGATGGTTTTATTATCTTGAAAACTCCAGATTTTCTCTCAAATGAGAGTCGTTCATTCATTCAACCCTTTCTTTGGACATGTTTTCCAGCATATACCAAAGATGGTAAACGACTACCCGAGGAAGAATGTTATCTTATCGAAAGTTTTCACCAGAATTTTGAAGCCATTATTGCTGTAAAATACGACATTACCAGTTGGGCTCTTGATAAATGGAGGTCGCATTTCGAGAGCCACTTCAAATGTCAACCCAAAATATTTCATTGTGGGGTCATACAAGAAGAGGATGTTACATTTCGTAACTCGAAATCTTTTGGCGTAGTTATGTTGCTCGTAATTGGCCTTCAGCTGAAAGATGTTCCTGTGAAGAATAGATTGCCAGCCAGTAAACTTGAAATTGTTTCATGTCATTCATTTTGTCTGCTGTGCCATACATTAGAGCATACCAATTATGCTTGTCCCAAACTTAAAACTGATGAAGCTAAAAAAACCACTAAACAACCACCCTCGAAGAGTGATCTGAGCAAACAAGCAGGAGCAAGAGGAGGAAGACAGAGAACTCTGGGTAAGTAACGTGGTGAAAAGGTGCCCGGTAGTGGCTTATAATTTTGAACCCGAAGACCATTGCAAGAAACATAGAAGTTGAAGGAAAGAATTCTTGATAGAGTGAACAACCATCTAATTGTCGCTATTTCTTATCGCAAGCAGAAACTCACAATGAAGGCCTGGAGTCTCTCAGAGCACATTTTTACCATATTCATTATATAGCTATTCCATATAGAGCTTCTGGATATCCGGTTTCATACGGCTAATTCATGCTAGGTGTAAACTTTTTTAAGCCCATACTTTGTGACGTAAAGTAATTTCAGATATGATCCATTTTTGCACTATACATTTCGTGTGTTAGTAGACAAAATAAACAGATGTACAGAGAGTTTAGGTAAAGTTATAATTCGGGTTACAGTGCATTTTTTGACCTCAGTCAATGGTTACTTGGTGTGGATAGCATGTCTAAGTCCCAGTGACTCTGATTTATCAATTCCATCTTGCTCTAGAGTATACGGATCACAAGTCAAAAAAAGATTTAAAATCAAACGATTCTTCATTCAGATCCAACAACAGATTCTCTTGTATCAATCTATAGTCTATTCATTGGTTCTACAATCGACACCTCAGGATATCACTAATACTATTATTAAGCCGAAGCGCAGTGCTTCAAATGCGATAAGCACACCACCAACCCAAAGCCCACCCAACCTGCACTCTCATCCCTTCTGAAAGAAATGATGGTATTCATCAGGTATCCTTCAACATGAACTATTTATCCAGTGCAATTACATTAATAGCATCTAAACCCGTAGTGGGCCCAGACTGGGTATCTATTAGTAGATCATTCGCCGATGCTACTGACAGTTCTTGGCACGCAAGTAATTTATATGCGAGTAATTTAGTGATGCTCACTCAGAGTAGTCGCAATTTGTACTGTGGACACTCCCTTACAATCAGTACTGTCCCAGGTACTGTCCCAGTAATAAGCAATTGATTGTGCCCCATTAAACCCTAAGCCCCATCTTAATCCCCACTAAATCAACCGTCCCCATCGTTTTTCTATTATAAGAGTTTTTTGATTTCGTCATAGCCCTGATAAAACAAGATCTGACTACGCCTCCGTACTCTCAGTAACTTCCTCCCCCCCACCTCCTTCCCGTGATTACTGCGGGTGCTCCTGTCCCATAGTGACTCCACATCCGCACCCATCATCTATGATCCGCTCCCTACTACCATTCTTCTTCAAATTTGTACATGTCTGAACCAGTACTATCTGAAACATGGGATGAACCAGGACCGTTGGAGCGCATCAGGCGCACCATAGCAAACCTTTACACCATTTACATCGAACCAAACGTGGGGTTCTCGTTACTCATACTATCACAGTTTTTCAATTCGATCATGGTCACAACTTGTAAGCTTTTGGTGACTGATAAGGAATTCGACACACCAATCCACCCATTACAGATCTTGTTTGTCAGAATGAGCATTACTTATGTGTGTTGTTTGGCATATATGGTGATCACTCAATCGGTGCCACAGGCCCCCTTTGGACCCAAGAACCTTCGGTTTTTGCTCTTTTTAAGAGGTCTGGTGGGTTTCGTGGGGGTGTTTGGTATGTACTACTCCTTACAATACTTGTCGTTGTCGGATGCTGTTGCCATCACATTTTTGGTGCCGATGGTTACAGCATTTTTGGCGTGTGTGATCCTTCGTGAGAGATATTCTGTGTTGGAAGGGGTCTGCTCTATAATCTCGCTTGGTGGAGTGCTTCTTATTGCTAAACCCCACTTTTTGTTTGGCCATGAATCTGATACAGAAACCTCGGTGGGTGAAGAAATAGAAAGTTCTTCGACTGAAAAAAGACTTTTGGCATCAGCTGTGGGTCTTTTGGGGGTTTTCGGTGCTTCATCAGTGTACATTGTGCTCCGTAAAATTGGCCATGGTGCCCATCCTTTACTTTCTGTCAGCTATTTTGCTTTGACATGTACCGTGGTCACTTTCGTGTCTATTCTTTTGATTCCAGGTTTAGAATTCGTTGTCCCCCGTAATTCTTATCAATGGTTCTTATTCTTTTTAATTGGATTCTCTGGATTTTTTATGCAATTTTCTTTGACTGCTGGTGTTCAACGAGTTAAAGCTTCCAAAGCCTCTATGGCGGCATATACTAATATGGTGTTTGCCTTGGTTTGGGACCTCATTATTTGGAACCATATTCCTGGTTTGTTGAGTTTCTTGGGAATGTTGTTAATTATTGGAAACGCGGTGGTGATTGTAAAATACAAACCAGAAGATAACACCAGTAACAGTGATAATGATATAGAAAGAGGAGATATACAACGCAATGATGATGAGGCGTTAAAATACGGGGTCGTCGGAAATAATGTCGAAGAACTGATTGCTTTACAGGATTTTGTGATTACAGACGATGAAGACGAACTGGACCATGACCAAGAAACAGGCAGGATCGATAAACCGACACATGGTTCTTAATCTTTTTTTTCTACTAACCGTGGACTAATTTCAATTCTTCATAGATTCTATTCGTAAGAAATATCGTAATATATCGTATCATATTGAAATGAGTAATTTAGCATCAATTGGCACTCTCGTTTCCAGAGCATCATTACTAGCGTCAAAACATTCAATATGCATCATGTCCCCTTCAGACTAATCCTTCCTTAGGATACCAGTATCAAACCAGATTTCTTATTGTAAAATGAACTCAATTGCTCCTTTTCTGTACTCAGTCTAACCAGTCTAACGCAGCTTTGACCTGTCCAATACCTATCAACCCACCATTCACGTTCATATCGACCTCAGTAACGAGTTCACCTGTGGATTGGGACAAGTTCTCCAAATTGACAATTAACTTGCGGGAGTTGTTAAGATTGATGTCGATGTACTCCAACTTGAGGAAGTCATTTGTGCTTGGGTTGGAAGGAAGGGCCCTGACATCCTTGATCCAGCCAAGGGCTTGAGTCAGGGGCTTGAGTGGTTTGGGTTTGGAGGACTTGGACTTCTGTGAAGACATGTGGATCAAACTACTCACTCAAATCAAAAGTGAGACAATATGGGGAAATCACCAATAAGAAAAATTAAAATGATTACCAGATATTAATGGGCATAAATTTGAATGGAATTAAATTTGTTGTACTCAATAAGGTTGTTGTAATCTCATCTGACTTAAAGTTATAGATTATATGGACATATATACATGTAGAGCCAGTTATGTTACCTATGAAGAAATTTATGCAAAATACTTTGACTAAGACTTGGTGACAATTCTATCATATTGCCAGGTATTGTCCAAGTTCCAAGGCAAGTTCTCTTGTCTTACGCTCAGATGGTCAACCTTCCAGTTGTCGTCCAATTCCTTCAACAATTTGGCCACAGGACCAGTATTCCATCTTTCACCTGAGAATTTAAACCATCCCAAGTGTCCTCCGATACTAGAAGTGATCATGTGAATAAATGGATTAATCTTCACTTCATGGTATGGTAAGGTTCTGGACCCCACAATAGGGTCATCCTTGGAGTTAAGAATGATAGTTGGAACACGGACTTTATAAAGTCTCTGGTCAGGCGAAGCGTGTCTATAGTAATCGTTACCATTATTGAATCCAAAAACCTTCGATGTGAAGATGTCATCAAATTGCCAAAGTTTGGATACCACGTACTCTTGAGGATTTTTATTAAAGTCCTTCCAATGAATGTTATTTTTCATCTCATTATCCTGAGCATTCAATAACTTGAGCAAATTTTGACACATTACCAGGGAATAAATGCTGTCACCGATCAAGCTCTCGCGTAACAAGATGGAACTATCAGTGAAATTCCATGGAGCACCAACAACAACAGCTGCCTTTACCATAGGATCTATATCATCAGCTTCTTGACCGACGTAATTAGCAAGAATTGCCCCACCTAACGAAAACCCGATCAAATAAATTCTCTTGTTAGGCCAGTTAGGACGAATATGTTCTTTGATAACATAACGCAAGTCATTGGTCCATAACCCATTAAATAACTGAGGAGAGGTAATTGTATGGTTGGCACATCCTCTGGCATTCAAAACCAATGCATCGAATTGGGGGAACACTGCAGAAACTTGTGCTCTAATGTACAGTTCATATGACCCTCCTGCAAGACCGTGTAAAAGAATTAATAATGGACGATCGTTATCAAGAAGTGAGTGCTCTTTAGTTGGATCAAGATAAGTTGTACGAGGTAACAAGTCGTTGGTTTGAGAAGGAGGTCTAAAGGTGTCTGAATCTTCGACGCTTCCAGAATCAGGAACAACATAGTCTAAAGCTATCGTACTCGCACCTTTCCATTCATCATACTTAAGATCATCACCATTCACTTTGTAAGTTTTGTCTTCAATATTCAAGATACGACGCTTGTAGTGGATTTGATCGGTGTTCTCAAATTTGTAAAGGGCAGTGAAGGCAGTGTGAAGGTGACCCGTGGGTAAGAACGGACTCATATAGGCGGAAGCACCATGAGCAAACTCAGGAACTGCTGCACCGATGATCTGTGAAAGTGTAGAAAGGGAACCCAGCGAAGAGGCGAACTTGATGGGGTTTCTGGGGGTGGTGTTTTCCACCAGGTTGGTGAAATAGTTCCAATGCATAGGAGAAAGGTGTAAAGAGAAAGATATTAAAGATGCAAAATTGTGAACTGAAAAGTTCGGATATTGATGTGAGTGCTGAGCCGAGCCGGTTACGTAACAAGCTTAATCATTTTTTGATTATAGTCTTTAACTGTGGTGCGTGGAAGCGTACAACTAGAAACAATATCTACAGGTAAATAAAGAAATGTCGCCTACGTTAATTAATTATCTTGGCTATTTTGAACATTTGTTTCAAATAGGAGATGAGACAGAGTAAAGCTTTGGCCAGAATGACAACCGTGATGTCAAAATTGTAACTAAACTAAAGGCCCCAAACTTGAATTGTCAACCAGTTAATTCTTTTCTAAGAGAATTTCCCTAAAATTTGCTAAATTGTATAAATTTTAATAATTTCTTCTAAAAATGAAGACTCCTATCTTGTACATATCGGATATATTCTGTATAGGATAAAGAAAATGACAAACTCACTTTTTTTACATCAAAGTTGTTATCAGTGTAACTGACAGAAAAAGGCAGTAAAATTGAGTTGGGGATATGAACGTGGATATCCTATGATAAGCTGAGGTACATACATGTACCATTTTAGCCTTCCTGTACAGTGAGTGCACACTACGTCACTACAAGCTAGACCCCAAACTCCCACTATATAGACCCCATTGATGATCGATTCACTCATTCTCTATTCTGTACTGTCCATTTACACCTCATCGGGCATCGGCATACCCAAGGCTGCATCTTGGCTCACGGCTGGCTGCCCGATATGGCCGCATTCATCCCTTTCTGGGGTCGGCACGTGACCGCAATCCGTTTGTGGTCATTAGGGGAATATTGCCACTATTTTCCTTACTCTACTCTTCTTTACACCATGCAATTATCATTGAGTGTATTGACCTCTATTGCAACTGCTTTAGTTGCTTTCACTGCTCCAGCCGATGCCAAAGTGCACAAGGCAAAGTTGGGCAAATTTGCTATCGATGACACCTTGAATGCTAACATCTTTAAGGAGTATACTTCAGGTTTGGCTAATAAGGTCATGAATGTGTACAACATGGGAGCTGGTAATCCTAGTGGTCCAAATGCCCAACACCCACTTGCTGAGGTTCCATTTGTTTCCCAACAGAATCATGAAGTTCCATTGGATAACTACTTGAATGCTCAATACTTTACTGAAATTCAAGTTGGTACTCCAGGTCAAACTTTTAAGATTTTGTTGGATACTGGATCTTCTAACTTATGGGTTCCATCTGGAGATTGTTCATCTTTGGCTTGTTTCTTACACACCAAGTATGACCATGACTCTTCTTCTTCCTACAAGGCTAATGGTACCGAATTTGCTATTCAATATGGTTCTGGCTCCATGGAAGGTTACGTCTCTCAAGATACCCTTACCATTGGTGACTTGGTGATTCCAAAGCAAGATTTTGCCGAGGCAACCAGTGAACCAGGCTTAGCATTTGCCTTCGCAAAGTTCGATGGTGTTTTGGGATTAGGTTACGACACCATTTCCGTGGACAAGATCGTTCCTCCATTCTACAATGCCGTTAACCAAGGCTTGTTAGATAAGGCTCAATTTGCTTTCTCTTTAGGTGATACCAACAGAGATGAAAGTTACGGAGGTGAAGCTACTTTCGGTGGTTATGATGAATCCAAATTTACTGGTGACATCACCTGGTTGCCAGTTAGAAGAAAGGCATACTGGGAAGTTTCCTTTGAAGGTATTGGATTAGGTGATGAATATACCGAATTGTTCAAGACTGGTGCTGCTATTGATACCGGTACCTCTTTAATCACTCTTCCATCTTCGTTAGCCGAAATCATCAATGCCAAGATTGGTGCTAAGAAGAGCTGGTCCGGTCAATACCAAGTTGAATGTGATACCAGAGATTCATTACCAGACTTGACCTTGAACTTTGGTGGTAACAACTTCACCTTAACTGCCTACGACTACACCTTAGAAGTCAGTGGCTCTTGTATTTCCGCATTCACCCCAATGGACTTCCCTGCTCCTATTGGTGACTTGGCTATTGTTGGTGATGCTTTCTTAAGAAGATACTACTCCATTTACGACTTGAAGAAGAACGCCGTCGGTTTGGCCAAGTCCAAGTAATTTAATTCTTGAAGTCTAGAGTGTTTATATTCAGTCTCTAGCTTACCATGTTTCAATAAAATTTCTTTCTAGAGTAAAAAAAAAAACTCGATAATCCATGATTTAAAACTTTATGGTACTTTTTCCCCATCTATTGTAACTATTGTAATGATAACGATTAGACGCATTGAGTTAAATTAAAACTATATATACGAGCGGATCACGGGACTCGTTATAACAACAATGCTATTTATAATTCGATGTATTAAACCAACCATGACAAATACTCCTTAATGCACAATGATTAGCCCGACTCGCTTGCAAGACCATCGCTCGTCTACCACCCCCTATAAATTTGAGTTTAGGCTCATATTTAGCATCACTTATCGGTCGTGCAGTGACGATGGCTGGCTAAATAAGCCAGCCCCCAACTATCCCCATACCCTAAAAAAGTTAACGATGACTGCCGATTGACGCCGTTCCAAATCGACGGCGTTTCTTCACACATTTTACTTTGAGGCTTCCACTTACTGATCCATCATAAAAGTAAAGTAGATCCATCATGGGTTCCGTTTTGCATAATGAATTTAGGTACAAGCAGTTACCGCCTGAATTTGAATACTTGTATGAACCGAAAATGAGCCATTCATCCCTTCAACGCCCACTGGGCGAAGCCTTAAACCAAATCGAGGTGAATTCGGAGTCCACCACTTCGTTACCAATATCTTTTCCTTACCTTTATATTACCGAAGGAACAAATTCATTTGATACATTTAATCTCCTCAATCATACTAGCAGCAACGAAGGTCCTAAATATCCCAATACTACTCATATAAACGAATCCAATACTCCCATTGAAGTTTCAGATACATCTCCTCAAGGTAAATCTCCTGATAAGCCTGTTCCCTCAACTGATGATTCACTCTTCAACCAGGTACCTAAACGATTCTCTCAATTCATTTTAGATCAACAGAATCCATATACTTCTCAAAGACTCGACAATTTATCGGTGATCTCTCAATCTTTGGCTAGTGGGGACGATCCAATGGTAAAGACTACTAAGAGAACTTTCTCCACCAATTCAAAAAAGACAAAAGTTTCTTCATCTTCCAAACCATCTTCAACTCCCTATACCCCATTCTCAAATACATTATCTCAGGAAATTTCAAATTCAATGGGATCTCAAGCTACCATTTTTTCAACGAGACCAGATCAAGAGTTATTGGGGCCCCGGTCAAGTTCAAGAAAGAGAAAATCGAAATTCAAATCGGCTCCTAGATTTACCAGGTCAAAGACTTTGAAAGTGAAGGCCCAACTTTATGCAATTGATAGTACAAATTCATCATTAGAAAGGAAAAATGCCATAAAATTTAAGAAAGGAAGTATCCTTTACAGAATAAAAATCAGACTTGAGAGATTCCTTAACAAATTCAAATCCTTAAGATTTAGAAATTTCAAGGTTTCCACAAAGAGAGCAGGTCAATCAAGATCTAATTCTATTAGACGTCAAAAAAGTTTAAGGTTTGCAAAGTCAATAAAGACTAAAAAACCTATGATAATATCAGCACCATCAACCAATCCAAACTTAGGAAAAGGGGATGCTCAAAGAGTGGAGGGATTGGATGATAACCTCAAGTTTTTAGCAGGTGCTCCACAGGAGAATGTTAACGTTCCTGTACCCAATCCACAAGCAGAGGGTAAATTAAAACATTTGAACAGCTATATTGATCAGCAACAATCAGACTACGTCAATGTTATGAGAAGAAAGTCTGAGCAAAGTTCAATAAACTATGGACAAAATAATATTCTTGATCCCAAGAGATTCAATTCATATAAAGATCAAATCACTTTCAATGAGAGGCCCAAAAGTGAAGCTAGTGCTAGTGAAACTGCCGAAAGTGAAGCTCCTCCACCACCACCTCATACAGTTGATAAAGAACTTACACCAATATCTATTGAATCCTTAGAAGGTGATTTAGTAGAATTATGGAGGAGGTACTTGACGGCAGTTTTATGCAAAAGGATTCAATTGAGACAAGAGATCAACATGTTTCAAACCTTTATGGCATCTAAAACTCAAGCTAACTTTGATGCCATGGATGAAGAACAAAGTCAAACCCTGGTCAAAGACCCTCTTGCAAATGAAGAAATCGATACTCACAGTGACTGCTTGTCAGACTCTTCTCCTTCAACTATCTTCACCACTACTGATTCAGAAGGAACAGTGGACATATTTGTTGATCCACCTGTTGAAGAGTTTAATAAGACATATTTAAATAGAAGATCAATGTTGGGAGATATGTTGGAGTATGATTCTGATGGAGAGCTGGATTCTTCTTCAGCACACACCGAAGCTACCAATTCATTGAGTATCAGTCAATCAGATATCAGTATTGCTAAGAAATATGGTACTGTTTCAAGACGAAAAATTGTTCCAACCAGGATGCAATCACATTCCCTGAGTTCATCTATAAGTACCATACCGAGATCAGGAGCTTATTCACATAATCTATCAGCCCTTGTTAGGTAAGTTTAATAGAATACTAATGTATAATTAAAGGAAGTTTTACATTTAAATAGACGATTATAATGATTAAAATATATACAGGTGAAAGTAAGCTTAACTAAACACACGGAGCACCTGAGGTGCTTGCTTCATTATTCATAAATATAAACAAGAACATAATCAGCTTACTTAGTTCTTTGGTTCTTCAGAAGAACTTTCGTTGTTGTTTTCGTTGTTCTTGTACAACTTTTCAAAGACCTTCAAAGATTCGTTTTGTAATTCTTCGGTCTTAGTCTTCAATTCAGCAGCGTCAACTTCTTCACCAGCTTGAGCCTTGACAACAATTTCTCTCAAAGCAGCAACTTGTTCTCTAACCTTGTCGGCATCAGCGGTTTCCAACTTGTCCTTGAATTCGTTCAAAGAGTTTTCAGTGTCGTTACATAATTGATCGGCTCTGTTGGCGTTTTCAATAGCTTCTCTTCTAGCCTTATCGGATTCAGCAAACTTTTCAGCATCGTTAACCATTTGTTCGATTTCAGCATCAGACAAACCAGAAGAACCAGCAACGGTGATGGAAGCATCCTTGTTAGAAGCCTTATCACGAGCAGAAACCTTAATGATACCATCGGTATCAATGTCAAAGGTGACTTCAATTTGAGGAACACCCTTTGGAGCTGGAGGAATACCAGACAAAGTGAAGTTACCAATCAACTTGTTGTCTCTAGTTAATTCTCTTTCACCTTGGAAGACTCTGATTTCAACGGAAGTTTGACCAGCAGAGGCAGTGGAGAAGATTTGAGACTTCTTAGCTGGGATAGTGGTGTTTCTAGAGATCAATCTAGCAAAGACACCACCCATGGTTTCAATACCTAAGGACAATGGGGTAACATCCAACAAGACGACATCAGTGACTTCACCAGCCAAGATACCACCTTGAATAGCAGCACCCATAGCAACGGCTTCATCTGGGTTGACAGCCTTGGATGGTTCCTTACCGAAAATAGACTTGACGGTTTCAATAACCTTTGGCATTCTAGACATACCACCAACCAAGATAACTTCAGAGATATCAGAAGTGGACAAACCAGCATCCTTCAAAGCCTTCTTACATGGGTCGACGGTTCTCTTAACCAATGGTTCAACCAAACTTTCGAATTGAGATCTAGAAATCTTTTGGTTGATGTGCTTTGGACCAGAAGCATCAGCAGTAATAAATGGTAAGTTAATTTCAGTAGAAACAGTGGAAGACAATTCAATCTTGGCTTTTTCAGCAGCTTCTCTAATACGTTGAATGGCCATTCTGTCCTTTTCTAAATCAATACCAGATTCCTTCTTGAAGGTTTCAACAATGTTTCTAACAATAGCAATATCGAAATCTTCACCACCCAAGTGAGTATCACCATTAGTGGATTTAACTTCAAAGACACCGGCACCGATATCTAAGATAGAGATATCGAAAGTACCACCACCCAAATCGAAGACAGCGACAACTTCACCATCATTCTTTTCTAATCCATAAGCCAAAGCAGCGGCAGTTGGTTCATTAACAACTCTCAAGACGTTCAAACCAACAATCTTACCAGCATCCTTGGTAGCTTGTCTTTGAGCATCATTGAAATAAGCTGGACAGGTAACAACAGCATTCTTAACTGGCTTACCCAAGTTAGCTTCAGCGGTTTCCTTCATTTTGTTCAAAACGAAACCACCAATTTGTTGAGGAGAGTACTTTTCACCTCTGGCTTCAATCCAAGCATCACCATTTTCATGCTTGACAATCTTGTATGGAACTTGGTTCAAATCTCTTTGGACTTCTTTGTCTTCAAATCTACGACCAATCAATCTCTTGGTGGCAAACAAAGTGTTTTCTGGGTTAACAACAGCTTGACGCTTGGCTGGAATACCAACCAATCTTTCACCTTCCTTGGTGAAGGCAACAATGGATGGAGTAGTTCTACCACCTTCACTGTTTTCAATGATTTTTGGAATTTTACCTTCCATGACTGCAACAGCTGAATTGGTGGTACCCAAATCAATACCAATGACTGGCCCATTTGGGGCAGCAGTGGAGTTGTTACGAATCAAAGATGGAACTCGACGAGAGATGTTCTTTAATGAAGTTCTAGCACTCAACATTGTAGTAAGGTGTAGAGCGAAAATGTCCGGTTACCGCTATAGATATATGCTGGAAAAATTTGTCGGGTTACCCGGAATTCAATGGAAGATTCGAGAACCACGGAGTCACGTGGCGTGTCATATAATGGTACCGTTTTTTTGGATGGTGACCTTAAGGCTGGTTGAAAAGGAATCGATTAGAATGTTCTTTATGAGTTCAAATAAATCATGATAATTTTCGCTAATTTTGGCAGATTTTGGCTAATTTTGGCAGATTTTATTTAACTATTTGATCGTTATCGGTGAGTGGTGAATAAAATATGACTGCTCCGATTGCGCACTGGGAGAGACCGGGATATGACCGGGTTGACCAGATGAATAAGAAGTGAATGATGAAAATTAAGGTGAGGATCTCGTAGAAATAATCAAACGTAAGTGATGGTATAATAAGCCAATATCCATGGATATACCAATACTATCCATAGAGATAAAGCTGATCCATAGAAATAAAAACTCTGAGTCCACAAAAATATTCAACTTATTCTCCTTGGATCCATAGAAATAAAGCTTTGAATCCGCAGAAATATTGTTAGTCTCCTTGGATCCATAGAAATATTAAAGCTAGTCTCCTGAATAATAGTTGAGAGATATGTGCGGTGAGCACCAACTATTAAGATTAATTATAGAGTTTGAATTATTTGCTCTAGTTTATGGTGAGTAAATAGAATTAGAGTTATGTCTACGATCTAATGCAGACGATTATATGGTGGATGAGAACATCTGCCAGTGATTGTACAATTATTGTATTTATATCCATACACATATAATATATACTCATATAATGTATACTCATAAAATATATACTCATAATATATATACTCATATAATGTACAATCATATAATATATATACCCATAGAATATATACGCATATATAATATATATACACAATATATATACTCATAATACATATATACTCATATATAATATATATACTCATAATACATATATACTCATATATAATATATATACTTATATATAATATATATTCTCATAATACATATATACTCATAATACATATACTCATTTTTACTCATAATATATATACTCATAAAATATATACACACAAGATATCTACTTATATAATATATCTACTCATAATATATATACACACAGAATATATATACACATATAATATATATACACACAGAATATATATACACATATAATATATATATATATATACTCATAATATGTACACTCATATAATATATATACTCATAATATATAATTATATTTATATTTATATTAACTACTCATTCGGTCAATCCTTTCTTATCATATTAACATATACTCGTCACCGTGGGTTTCCCCGTGACTACATATAAGTTAGTGGGTCGTTCGTCATTATATTATACACTAGTTGATCAAATCATGGGGCAAGTTACCGTTCATCACCCACGTTAAAGACTTATCCCCACGGAACTCCTCAATATATTGGATGATCTCATCAGCATTTTTGCCGTACTTAATGGTTCCCCTTTCAATGGCATCAAACAACTTTTTTCTGCGTTGGAACCTTTTGGACTCTTTCGATCTTGAATCACCTCTCCATTCGTGCTTTCCATACTTGGCGTCCATTTCACGTAATGGAGGTTGTCCTCTGAATCCTTTGGTAAACTCGTCATAAATCTCTTTTACTGACATAGGATTGTGTAAGAAATCCACGGTAATCTTGGGCTTTTTGGCATCCACACGGCCTTCATAACCCGAATCATCATCATCACGTCCATCTGGTCCATGTCCATCATCGAGCTTACGTTTATTCGCCGAATATATCTTTTTGTGTGCCTTTTCGTGTTGCCTCTGTTGAACAGCCTCCGAGTGTTGCAGATTCTCCTGAGCTTGAACCGCAGCTGCAACCACCGCCACCTGATGTAAGGCAGGATCCATATTACCATCCAAATGTACAGGTACCCCCTGATCTATCTCGTTCACATGCTCATCTTCTATCACGTTATCCAGTATGGCCTGGAGTGATCGGATGATGGCATCCTCGTTCTTGTTTTCAAAATACTCCGTGATCAACGAGGTCAACTTGTCTATCTTGGAGTTCTGGAAATCAACTATTTGTCTCAAATATCCCACCTCTTGTGATAACGCGGCAATCTTATCACTTTCTTCAATTGATTCATTAATTCGGTCTATGTTTTCCCCATTGGTGGCTGATGATGGCTCATAAGAATGAGAATTTGGATTGGCGAGCCCACGAGCGCCGAGGTCGTTTTTTTGACTGTTACTACCGTGTTGGTGGGCGGAATCACCGGAAGATTTAGTTCCTGCGATATTACTTGTGAGTGTATCCATGGTATAGTGGTGCAAAATGTCGGGTGGTTGTTGTTGAGACTTTGTTGACGACAAATGGTGCGTGACACGGGGCACGTGTGCGAGCCATCGGGGGCCATATAAACATCTTCTGGTTCATCTTTTTGTGGGAACGGGGTTCTGTGCCTGTGAGTTGGTGCTTCTGAGAAATCCAATGAAATCGTAGCTTATAGGCTTAAGATTTAATGAAATGAAAAAAAAAAAAAATTAATAAATAAAAAAATTATACCTGAATTGAGTTGGCTCTTTCTGGCTCTATTGGTTTCAAACTTCTTTGGTACCTGCTCTGAGACACACATTTCAAGCTTCTATGGTTTCAGGTCATAATCTCGTATTTATTCCGACTCGTTCATCACTTCGTCGTAGTCCAACTCTCCAGTGAGATCTTTTCCAAATAAGGCCAATATTCCCACAGGATGGCTATCATTAAATACAGTAATTACTCGACACTTGGCTTCATCGCCAAAGGCGCCCCTGGTGGCCTCGCTGAGTTGCTCTAGGTTCAGGTTTCGTGGTAAAAAGAGCCCTATGTTGCGTGTATACTGTAACATTTGATGCAAAAACGTATCCACTGGAAATGGCTCCATTGTGTAGAGATCAAATTCCTGTGCCCGTTTGGTATAAGATGGACCTCCCCATGGAGGTGATGCAAATATGAAATCAAACGTTTTTTCGGGGAAATCTCGATGTAATTGTTCAGGAATCCAGTCCATATAAATGGTCCCATCTTCATGAGGACAACTTATATCATTCCAATCTCCCACAAATGACCAGAGCTTTTGTTCAACTCCATAGATCGCAGCATTGTGTCGAGTGCAATGCTCGTTGTTTTCATTGATGTCCACTGCTCCCACACTATCGAAATATTTGGCAAATTGAATTGCATTTCCTCCTCCTCCACAACATATATCTAGAACCTGTGTAGCATGAGGAAGAAGGTTTTTGAAGAGTTTGGCCGTGAAAATTGCCACGGCTTCTGGTGTCACCGAGTACCATAATTCTGATGTCATATAGATGCCTTCATCAAATTTACTGAATAATTGATATCGCTTTCTCCAGTACTTTTTGCAGTTATCGGGAAGAGTGGAGTGGTTATGCATGAGGAGTTCGTCTCCAGCTTCTATTTGGTACTCATCCAACTGCGACTCGTCGCCATTGTTCATTGTAATCATTCCAATTATACCCTTTGTAGTATTGGGATTTTGCTCATCACAGTATAGGTCGTGCGACCACCCCAGTTTGCAACCATTATACCATCCTTACTATATAAGCTGATAGATTTGATATCTGAGTGTTGTGGTGGTGGTTGAACAATTTTTGATTCAATTATCAAGCACTTACATTGGTTAAAATCAAACATAATAATAGAATACAGAACTAAACACTAATTTCAAATTAAAACTCAAACTCCAACACCTAAACCTTCCAGACTTTACCTTCAGTAAGGTACATTTTGTTTTCTTCGTTCATCTTTTCAAATCCGATTTCCAATTCTTCTCTAGTGAACAATTCTTCTTGTTCAAGATTCTCGTTCACCGCTTCGAATACTGACTCAACAGGAGCAGATTCTTCTTGGAATAAATCGGTTTGGAGAAGCTTAGCCATAATCTTTAAAAGAGCTTCATATCTTTCCCCACTAATATGTTGGCCACCCACTTCATTAACTCTAGAGTTTTCAGATAATGGCTGATTCTCGGAGATGTTCAAGTTGTCAAGACCGCTTTGAAGTTCCTCACTTGGAGGTGTAGGTTGTTGAGCTCTTGTTCTAGTTCTGGTCGAGCTTGGTCTGATGACCTCATTTTCGACATCATCATCATCCTCTTCTTCCTCTTCTTCCTCTTCTTCTTCCTCTTCTTCACTCTCAGAAAGTGGAGCTCCAGTTTTCCGTTTCTTGGTCTTCAGTTTCTTAGTAACTTCCTTGAATAAAGCGAATCTTAATAATTCTTCTGCAACTTTAGCATCCTTCACATCAATAGATTTCGATAATCTAACCTTGGCATGGGCAGTGGCCAAACGAATTAATGTTTCCAACGTTCTGGCAGTGATAGGTGCAGTATGTCTTTGGTTATTATCAATTAAATCATTTCTCAATGAAGAGTAAGTTTCGACAATATAATCACTGGCCTTTTTGGTCAAAGTGGGCCTTATTCTTTGTTTGGAATATTGGATATATTTCTTAAGGAATGCAATTGACAAGATTACTGGGGGCTTCTTGTTTGCGTCTCTAGAAACACCCGAATGCAATAAAGCATTGAATTTTTCGAATATTGGTTGTTCCAATTCTTCTTCTTTACTGTTATCTTCTCCTATAGTTAAGGAAATATTGGACTTTTCTCTGATAGGTTCTCCTTCTAACACACCTTGAGGAATAAATCTATGCATTCTAAGAACATGCTCAGAAATAATTCTATCCTTGGTAGGGTTAACATCGTCAGTGACAACAAATAATAAATCGAAACGAGATAATAATGAATCAGGCAAAGCAATATTCTTGTGAGGATCTTTATGGACATCATACTGACCAAAAACTGGATTGGCAGCGGCAATAACTGAACAACGAGCATTAAGCGAAGTATGAATACCGGCCTTGGCAATGGTAACTGTTTGTTGTTCCATGACTTCATGAATAGCCACTCTATCAGAGTCGGACATTTTATCGAATTCATCAATACATACAATACCTCTATCAGCCAACACCATGGCACCAGCTTCCAATCTTCTTTCACCAGTTTCTTTATCAGAGGTCACTGCTGCAGTTAAACCAACACCGGAAGAACCTCTACCAGTAGTGGCAATAGCTAATGAAGCGGTGTTCAACACAAATCTTAAAATTTGAGATTTAGCAGTGGAAGGATCACCAACCATCAAAATATTGATATCACCTCTTAAATGGGTACCGTTATCCAAATTTTTTTCAACACCTCCAAGTAACATAAGTAACACGGCCTTTTTGATATATTCAAATCCATAGATGGAAGGTGCCAAAGAACTGGATAAAATTTCAAAGATCTTTTTCTCTTTAGAAAGTTTGTTAATGTTTCTGATATCTTGATCGGTCAATTTTTCAGTGGCAGAAACACCGGTAGATCTCTTATGTACGGGGTATACAGAGTTACCTAAAATCACGGTTTTGAATGAAGAATTGTTATTAGATCCACCTCCCAAAGCACGATAAACCCCTACGATTTGAATTCTATCACCAGGTTTGGTTAAATCGACCAAATCATCATCCAAGATCACGTCTACTGACCGAGGCAATTGACCTGCTGGAGCAGTCTCTGGCATTTCTTGAACCGAGATTTTTTGATGGTCCCTATAAGTAGAGTAACCATATTCTGTAACTAATTTGTTACCATCCAAATCTTCAGTAGGGTAAATGGCAGGGGTGGAGATCGGATCAAATGAGGTGGTTTGATCTTTATACTCTCTGGCATAGAATCTGCTAGTTTTTTCAGCATAGTGTACCGAACGAATGATTTTGGGTCTAATCAATGAAGCACGAGTGACAATACCCTCGATGGAGATCATTTTGGAAAGATAATCCGAATTGATCAGTCTTGGGGTCACATGGTAAGCACCAAATGATCCTTTGAATGAAAGATAAAATTGTTGGTTGGGATCATATTCTTGACCAGATGAAGGATCGTAAATGGTCAAAACTGTATCTCTCAAGGCTCTTTCACACGCTGGCAAGTAGTCAGCAGGTTGGTTAAGCAAACCGTGCCAGAAGTCTTTGTCAAACTCTCTGATTTCGTCGATGGTGACACACAATCTGTATTTTCCTTTATTCAACATATCTTTGATCTGAGAACGGTAATCGGTCCCTTCATTATCAATTCGATCAAGGAACTCTTGGAACCGACGCACACGGTCTCCAAAGACAGCATCAATGGGCTGTTCGTTTATGTCTTCCATGTTGTTGAGGAAAAGAAGATGAGAGGAATGAAATTTAGTTTCATCGCACCGACGCGTATAATTAGCTTTCCTAATTGGGATATATTCATTTTAATAGGGCCGCACCCAGTGTTTTAGTTATATTAAGTAATCGTGGTGCTACAATACAGCTAGGAATGTAGTTTGGAGCAGTATCTGATTAGCTACTACTCAATGATTTTTTTTGCTACTACTCAATGATTCTTTTTGTTAGCATGGTTTTGATAGATCCATAAAAAAAAAAAATTAATTCATAGGTGCCTCAATTCGATAGAATTAAGCTGACAGTTGTAAAGTATTTACAATGAGGTAAGGCTCTAGTTCGAGTTATGGTGGATAGACCGTAATCAAAGCAATGATACTGGTATAGCAATAGAATTTGAAAATAGGTGTGGTATTTTTAGAAAGAACAGTAACGAGTTATTTGTGAGTTAGAGTACTAGAAGGAATGCTGAAGTAACACGCTCAACTATATCTTTTATTGAACATATTATACTATGAATAATCAAAATTATCGACAATTCTTACTAGCCCATCTCAAATCATATTATAATTAGGGTCTATCCAGGTTACCAACACTAAAATAAAATTACACACCTTTACAGTTCTTCATTAAGCATTTTATTTGCTATATACATGTATTTCCCACTCTCTCACATGTTGTCTATAATGTCCATCCAGCAGCATAAACACTTCCTTCTCCTTCTTCAAATAATCTGTCATACTCTTCAAACTCTAATGCTGCCATTGACTTGTATCTTCTGTTTTTTTCACTGTCCAATAATGTGATATAACTCCAGTCCAAGAAATCTTCCAATTTATAACTATGCTTTCTAAATGGCTCTCCGAATATTTTTGCAAGGGTTGCAATATTAGGATGATAATGCGACATTAATGTTTCTAATTCCCAAAGAGATGAACCTATAGCCTTGGTTAATAATGGGTTTTGTTCCAAGTTATTGAATGGATCTTTATATTCCGATTCTGGATTGGTATTGTGAACCATAATCATACAAGAAGGATGTCTTTTGAGTAAGTTATAAATGAATGGAATGACAATAACTACTCCTGATGCGGTAGAAGAAATCGATAATCTTGCTAACTTCTTGATAAATGAAGCTACCAAATTGGCTGATAAATGAGTGGATGAAAGAAACAAATCACATAATCTGAAAAATCTTGATCTGTATCTGGAATAAAGAAGATCTGGAGTCAATAATGAATATAATTTGGTATAAAAATCAGGATATTCCAAGTTAAACTTTTTCATCAATTCATAAAGCGAATTAAGGGCAAGAATAGGAATGGTGGAATCATCACTGATCTCATAACATTCAGTTAAGAAATCCATAAGACTTTGAGGTTGGATCATATATGGGATAATTCTTTTGTGCAAGATTAAGAGCGTTGATTTGTATTGGGATGTGGTTAAAGGATATGACAAGATGGTGATGAAACATTTTTGGAAATTCCCCTTGAAATGATTAGGTTTGTAAGCGGTTGGTGGGAGAGGTGTAGATATCCATTTAGGAAGTTCTTCCAATTGATCATTAAATAATAATTGATTTCTCATCAAAGTCAAGAAGTTGGCAAACACTTTTCTTAATTCGTCTTTCAGTTTTGAATCTTTCCATTCTACCAACAGATCCGATAAGTTGTTAACTGAATATGCTTGTAAATCCCAATGCTTATTGAATGTATCGATAAATTCTAACAAGATGAAATTATCAGTGGTACCATCAGCTAAAACATCACCATTTTCACTTGATAACAAAGCTTTAATTAATCTGGAATATATTATGTTTCCGAAAAATCCTTCTTTAGAATTTCCCATATACTGCAGCTCGAGTTTAACAAGTCTTAAAACAATGTCTAAAGCATCTAATTGTACTGATGCCTTGTATGATAATTTGGATTGAATAAGGTCGAATAATTGTGCTTTATATGAATCATATTTGTCAACCAACCATTTAATGATTAAAGTTTTCTTTTCTTCAAAATGCTTTCTATTCACCAATAACTCATCTTTAAATAATTTTTGGAAACATTTGAATAAACTAACAGTTAATTTTCTGGCAATAATTTCAACTTCAGAATTTTCAGATTTCTTCAATTGTTCAATAGACTTTTCATAATGGTTAATAAGAGTGACTAATGTATTGTATTGGGATGATTGTGTCACCTGAGATTCGAGGGTGTCTATTTCGGCTATGGAAGGAAGGGAAGTACTGGTCTTGGCCCTTTTCGGGTTATGGTTATCACTGGATTTTCTCTTGGGCATATTGGAATGATTTTAACGATTATTTAATGGTTCATCTAATACCCTAGAAATTTTCAGATGAGGCCTCTCTGCAGGACCGATGGTTTGGGGTTACCCGGATTCGGGAACCGGGGTATATATATCGCGATATCCCCCGTTTGAAAATCTTCATATGACCTTCCAAGTTTTATACCATATGATGAAATCTCGCGTGTATTCATGACAATTCCCTTTGGAGTTGAGTCTCTCTGAGATTCCTCTGGAAATGCTTTTTCGTACGAAGAAGTTGGGTTTTAGTGGTGAAGGTGTCTGGCGCACCCATCTTGTTACATAAGACAGACGCTAAGAGAACTTCTGATCCACTTGGGGTCATATGAGTAAATCCGAAGTATTGCTTAGGTGTAGGATTTTAGTTCGAGATGATTTCGAAACTAAATGATCAGTAAATATTTCTACATTGGGCTATTTCTTTTTCATCATTTTTGGTGTGTTAAGCTATAATTCCTTATTGATCCTCTTTAAACCAATTCATTTTCTTCATTTTAGTACCA
This sequence comes from Suhomyces atakaporum, assembly GCA_030561405.1. Taxonomy (NCBI): domain Eukaryota; kingdom Fungi; phylum Ascomycota; class Pichiomycetes; order Serinales; family Debaryomycetaceae; genus Suhomyces; species Suhomyces atakaporum. The sequence goes on from JAKTXH010000049.1 coordinate 23,846, forward strand.
AGACTGGGTGGCTTTGAGGACGTATTTGTGCATGCAAAAGTATTTCCTTCATTGATTATTTGTACCAATATTCTACAAAATTCATAACTGACATATCTTACCCAGAATCCTAATATACACCCTATAGATTAAATGAAAGTTTCATATGGAACTGGAGCCAAAGTTTGAGGAACATTACCTTCGGTGGAGATGATTCTAGAACCTCTTGGCTTGGCTGGTTGTCTCTTCAAGTTAACGGTTTGACCACTAGCACGGGCTTCCTTCTTCAAGGCAGCGTTGGACTTGACTCTGTTCAAGAATTCTTGACGACAAGCAGAGTGCTTGACGTGTTCAACTCTCAAGTTGACTCTCTTTTCAATGTATCTGTTACCAACAACCTTGTTGATGATGACACCGACGGAGGACTTGGTGACGTTGTAAACGATACCAGTCTTACCGTGGTAGTATTTGTGTGGCATACCCTTTTGGATGGCAGCGTTGGCCTTGATGTCAACAATGTCTCCAACCTTGTAGGTCTTCAAGTAAGTAGACAATGGAATGACACCATGCTTCTTGAAGTCACGTTGGAAAGCGTAACGAGTACCAGATCTGTAACCACGACTATTAGTTAGTATTTGACCATTTAAATTGGTGGAGAAATTGAGAATCTCATTAGTTTGGGCTGTAGAGGTGCTAAGAGGTTCAAAATTGGATCTTTTTGAATGTTTCTCACCACTTATCAGTTCCAACTCATTTCTGATGATTTCACGTACGATTTACCCATTTTTGTATAGTTTAGTTAGCTAGCCAGAGGTGCTCTAAATTGGTTGAAAATTTTCCACGCACAGGCCCAACTATCGCCAGGGTCACGTGCGCCCGCCGCACAGGGCTCGGTGCCCTAGCCTAACTATACTAGAAGAAGAACATATCCCAAGTTCCAAACAGTAGCTGATTCTTCAAGAGTGCAAGTATAAGGTTCCATTGGGGTATTCTGGTAATGCGAGTAGAGACAAGATTTTTGTTGCAAAATGTATTTGTTATGCGCATGTGAGAGTAGAGTTCCGAACAGAGGGGAACAACGAGACTGGATACGAGGACGACCATGACATATAAATCTGACATGAGATCTTACTATTGTTAGCTTATCCGCGGTAAATAGAGAATTGGCTTATGATGATTGTGTGATTGTGGGATTATGACGGTTATGATGGTTATGTGATAATGAAAATTATGTGATTATGTGACTATGAAAATTATGTGACTATGAAAATTATGTGATTATGTGATTATGATAATTGTGGTGATATCTAATACGTACATTAATCTTTCAGGAAGAAATTACCCTCCGCAATTGTTGTACTTTAGATAATTATTTCGATAAAATTTATTACCCACCCTCCCTTTTCTCTTCAATATGCTGATGGAGTAGATGACTCGTAAATTATTAATAAAAATCGCTTTTCTTATCATAAAGTTTCAAATAAAGTTTACCCCAAACTCGGTGTTTTTTAGGTACACATTCTGCCGAGAGCTCTAGCTAAGCGGCATAAACTTGTGTTTTCGGGAGGTATAACCATTCCTCCCACCCGTCCCGACTCAGCCGCAGCACAAATATCGTGCGCCATCTCCAGCTTCCCGATTGGGTAGGGCTCCGGCTTCACCGTGTATATCATCACAGACCTGTTTTAATCGTTGGACAACTTGTTGATTTTGCATCGCCCCGCATTTACATCTTTTAATATTTAACACTTCATTCTTTCCAATTGACACTTCATTCGCTACATTTTCCACTTGCTCCAAAATATGTTTGAAGAACTCACACCTCAGGAGAAGGTTGTCCATCATGGCCCGTTCAAAGCATTCCTTCTTCGTTTAATATCATTCTTTGGTGCCACCATGTTCTTGGGTACCATGAGTATGGGAGCTCTTTTCTATCATTGGTTTCAATTATTGACTGGTAAAGAAAAAGGTGCTGCCGGGTGCCCTCCTGTGAATGGGTACCTGCCTCGAAAGGCCTTTCCTAATCTTGAAAACATGAAACCTTCTTTAGACTTGAGATACTACGCGTTGGAATTGGGACTTGATCTTCATGAGTATACCATCACTACTGAGGATGGTTTTGCTATACCGTTACACCGGTTGTTTGACCCCAAGGAATCAGAAGCTGATAGAGATAATCGTAAACCCATATTACTTCAACACGGGCTTCTTTGTTGTTCAGGAGGGTACCTCTCTTCAGGTACAAATTCCATGGCATATTACTTGTGGGAGCTCGGTTATGACGTGTGGATGGGGAATAATAGATCACATTTTGAGCCAAAACATAGTCACTACGAGGGCAATCTTTTTCACAACGAACTTTATTGGGAATGGGATATTCGTAACTTAGCATATTTTGATTTACCATGTATCATTGACAATGTGTTGGCTCACAAACCTAAACACCAAAAGTTGGCATTGGTGGGCCATTCCCAAGGATGTACTCAATCGTTTTTATTATTTAAGAACGGGAACTTGAAACAAACCCACGAAAAAATCGAATGTTTCTTTCCTTTGGCTCCAGCATGTTTCCCGGGCGTTTTATTTTTGGAAAGATGGTTTCTTCGGTTTATTCATAGCCGTGGTCGTATTGGATTCAAGGCTATTTTCGGGTTATGTGCATTCATTAAGGTAATGGGTACTGCCAGAAATAATATGGGTACTTCTTCTTTATTCAATTTCAATTCTTATATCTTGTACAAGTTTTTGTTTGGATGGAGTGCAAAAAAATGGTCTACCAGCAAGAAAGTACGTCATTTCAATGCCATTTTTAACTGTACGTTTGTTTCATCAAAGTTGATGAACTGGTGGTTGAGTTACTATGTTCAGGAAGGGTTCTCCAATCAAGTTTTACCTCATAATGATTACAGAACAGGAAAAAACTATGCTGTGGCACCTCCCAATACTCCTGTACTCACAGCCAGAGGTAAGGATGATTCCAAGTCGTTTTTCCCATTCACCAGATCATGGCTTGCTGATTCTGGTGTCGACATTCCCATTCACGTATTTGCGGGAGAAGCTGATCATTTGGTTGATGGAAAGAGACTTATCACTCATTTGAGAAACTACGAGCCAAACTACAAAGAGGGTCAAAACTTGTTTGTCACCGAGGTGGAAGGCTACGACCACTGTGATTTTATTTGGGCAGAAGATTTGAACGGAAGAATTAGTAAGTTGATACACCAGGATATTCAAGACCTTGAAGCAAAACAAACCCAATCACAATCACAACCGTTGGTATCTGACCCAGAAAAGATCGGTTTGAACCCTGACCATGACACCCGTGTTCCTATCACCGTGATCTGAACATCAACAATCACTGCCAGCTGTAATTAATGTATAATAAGAAATCAGTCAAATAATTGACAGTTGGATAATATGACACTAGTTAGAGTATTTAATGATCTCAAATGTATATTATGAACAATACTTCAAATTGAATAACGGTGCAACATACTTCCAATTTTGGATCTGGAACTAAGTTATAGCCGATATGACTGGTGCTTGGCACATGCTCACTACTGCGGTATGGATGTTTTCTTGGTTCCATAATTAGCCGTATATTCGAAAACCCATACTGCTACACTACCACAAGTGACAATTACGGTTGGGAATCTTGAGGGAGCCGTTATTAGAGAAATTTACCCGTACGTACCCCCCGCATTAACCCCATACTTTAACAACCCTAAAACCCATACTGCAATACCCCAGGCTAACCCCAGGCTAACCCCAGTAGTCATTCGTGTAGAAATGTTGACTGCGCGGCTCCGGCTGCAATTTCCCGTTCCAGTCGGATCCATGCAATCCCGATTCCCCACAAACGGCCCGAGCCATCTTGGAATCAGTTAAATAGACTCATTTGCACCTCGATATTCTACGACGTAAACGACGTTTGTTTGCACTATGACCATCCACGAGAAAATCCCACTTTGGCTCGACTGTGACCCCGGAAATGACGACGTGTTTGCGATACTTCTCGCGGTATTCAATCCACGCTTTGATTTGCTAGGAATATCGTCTGTTCATGGGAATGCTCCTGTTGACTATACCACCAAGAACACTTTGGGGTTGTTGGATGTTCTCAAGACCTATGATGTTAAGGTGTACCGAGGCCTGGAAAAGCCTTTGATCAACCCGCCTAGATATGCTGCAAATGTTCATGGAAAGACAGGTGTGGGAGGAGTTATTCTTCCCGTTGATCCCGTTGTCAAAGAGTCCAACGATATGTCGTACCTTGAAGCCATGAGAAAAGCAATCTTGGACCATGAAGACAAAATTGTGGTGGCGTGTACTGGAACATTGACCAATATGTCCAAGTTGATCCGTCAGTATCCGGAACTCAAATCCAAAATCCGCTACGTGGCGGTCATGGGTGGGTGTATCGATGGAGGAAACGTTACTCCGTATGCCGAATTCAACTTTAATGCAGACCCCCATGCCGCAAAGCATGTGGTGGACGAATTGGGCTACAAGATAGTATTGGCCCCATTAAATATAACTCACACTGCCATGGCTACAGAAGAGGTCAGAGCTCGAATGTACCAACCTAACACTGAACTCGATTCTCCTATCAGAAAATTATTTCACGACGTAGCGATGTTTTTTAACGAGAGCTATCAGAGAAGGTATGGACCAATTGCTGGTCCTCCAATCCATGACCCCTTGGCCTTATTTTTGGCATTAGCTCTTATCGATCAGGATGAGGACTACAAGTTTGTGTATACAAGAAAAAAAATCACAGTCGTAGAGACTGGTGAGCGTCATGGAGAGTCCGTGGCAGAAGATGGTGAAAACGGGGTTTATATTGGACAAAGTGTGAACATCGAATTGTTCTGGGATACCATTTTACAGGCATTAGCAGATGCTGAAAAGCATGTGGCGCAATAGACAATATAGGGTAGAGGATAATAATTATCTTATCGTTAAATGAGAGTCAATTAGTATACAATTGGCTAATTAGCTAATCAAAAGGTACTTTAAAATCAACGTAATCTATACTTTAAATAATACACACAGTTTAGATATTATTTGATCTCTATAATAGTTCTAATCTTCTCCCTCGACTGGAACAGTAAAAGCTCCAGATAAGAAAATGGCCGGTTCATCAATGTTGTTGTGTTGGTAACTCAATACACCAGTTCCACCAGCATCCAACAAGAATTGAGGATTAACATTAATTTCTCTACCAACCCATCTTGCTGCGAAACATCTCAAAATGTGTCCATGTCCCACCACAATGATGTCACAAGCTTCCTTGTTATCGAACGCCTTCTGGTGAAGGGCTCTAATGCTGCTGATAGCATTATCAACTCTTTCTTGAACCTGGAGGTAGTTTTCCCCATTTTCGCATCCGTCTCTCCAGATGTTCCAAACTTCTCCAGCAGGCAAATTGGTATCCAACCCCTTCTCGGCTCTCTTTTGGAGGATTTGAGATGTCAATAATCCTTCATAATCTCCATAAGTCCATTCTCTAATATTTTCTTCCACAAGTACTGGAATGGCATCTCTCTGCTCTTGACTCAATCCTTCAAGTAACAATTCCACAGTACGCTTGGCACGAAGTCTAGGAGACGTTATCACGTACTTTAAGTTTTCAGGCTTGATCAACTGGAATGGGCTGTCTCCGATCAAGAATTTCCCGGTACTTTTCATTTGTCTAACTCCGTAGGGAGTCAAATCGAGGTCAGTAACTGAGGTATACTGACCGGACTTAGACCATTCGGTCTGGCCATGACGAACAAAGATAACACGAGGAGTAGGAGTTTTGCCCATGTTAGTGTGGTATGAGTTGGGAGAGGTAGTTCAGAGATCTGAGACTTGGCACGTGTGATAGAGGTTCTGAGTCTTAGACTTCAAACGAATGGGAAATTTTTAAAACCGTCAGGTTATCAAAATCAAATCTTCTGACAGTTTTAAAGAGCTGATCAATATTTCCGTTCTTGTACATCGAGGTTCAAAATAGTTTATTCTTATTCCCTTTTTTAGTGGATCATTGGTGGTAGTCAAAATTTGTCCTACGTGTAGAACCCAAAAAATTTCACCAAACCTCCTCTTCACCATGACTAAACACAGTGAAATCGCCTCAAAGATCGTGGCACTCCTCAAAACCCTCCCTAAAGACAGAATAAGCCACTATGCTTCGTTGAAGGACACCCAACTTGCCAGATTCCAGAATAAGGAACAGCTTGCGGCCATCTCGGAGCAAGATTTGATGTTGCAATACATCTCATTAAGAGACTTGGTCAACGACAAGTACAAGAACTACTACAAGTTGGATGACAAGTTGTTGAAGCCCAAAGGAAACCCCGAGTACTACAACCGTCTTTTGAGTGAGATCAGGGGTGACAAGAAGGAATCCTTCTGGACTGCGGTGAGAACAGTTGTATTTGGAAAGTAACTGCTAAATGGCGTATTCTAGCTCCAGCAAGCCAAGTCAGGGAACGGCTGGCTGGTGCTTTATTGTATATATTGCGATGCACAGACACGAATAAATAGACACTAATGGGCACTCGATCTTATAATGTAGGACTATCCGAAAACTCTGAGGCTTACCCCCGACCCAAAACATCAGACATTATATGAATGACGATATCTACCCTAAGAACATTTGGCAACTAAATTGAAAATTAGGTTTTCAAATTCATCTACTTAATTGTATTCAAACAGTGATTATTACACTATTGGTCCATTTTTGAATCTACTTTAATATCCTCTCGTCTACTTACAAATATGGACCTATTCTGATAAACCTATACAAATATTTGAACTCCACTCTTCAGCTAACTCTTTTTATAATTTTTTCAACTAACTTCTTCTAAAATATTTTCAACCATTTATTATAGTCCCCAGATTATTAAAATACTCCAAATTCGCAGATAGTCCAAAATAACTATTATACGATTTATTATACGATTATTTTACAATGGGATGATCCACGGTTATTTATAATTAAAGGAAAAAGGTAATTGGGCACTTGACACCAGTTTGTATATTCCAAATTGTTCCTCTAACACGACTTTGATATTTTTCTTATATTATTTTCAATTGATCTTATTGTATTCGTTTCCTGCACACGTTACTGCAACGTGGAATTGAACACTTCATTATACCCAAGAATGAGTCTTGTAAGGTCCAGACCCCTTCAGGCGATCACCGTTCTCGTTCTCATCATTGTGGGGTACTTCTTTTTCTTCAAATCAGACACCCCTTTCAGTCCCGAAGAATTGAACTCCATTTTACAAAATAAAGAATCAAATGTGGTAAATCTTAAAAAGGTAGAATTGACTGCTCAAGGCTTGAAACCTCCCTTCTTAGAGCCAAACACTTACAAAGTTAAGAATTGGGATATTGCGGGTGGAACATTAATCAAAAATCAAGACTATATCAGATTAACTTCCGACAATCCCAAGCAAGTGGGTAACATGTTTGCCAAGATGCCCCTTCAAGCTGATTCATTTGAAATGGAATTGACCTTTCACATTAAGAGTAAGAACGCTGCCAACTTGTTTGGGGATGGGTTTGCGATCTGGTTTATTGATAGAAAATCCGAAATTGGTGATGTGTTTGGTGCCAAGAATCTCTTCAAAGGTTTGGGAATTTTTATTGATACTTATAAGAATGGGAAAAGAGGACACTTTCCATTTGTCAACTTGATGTTGGGAGATGGTCTGGCCTCTTATAGAAAAGAGTCCGATGGGTTTGAAACCAGATTGGCTGGATGTACTGCCCGTGAATTAGTAAACCCTAGAAATGGCGAATCAAAAATGAGATTGGTATACATAAAGAATGGCTATCTATCTATTGACTTCAACTACCATGGAAAACACGAAGATTGGACCAATTGTGTAACTTTAACTGATGTCCATTTACCCGCCGTTAAATATTTCGGGTTGTCAGCAGAAACTGGTGAATTATCTCAATCTGTTGATGTTATTGAAAACAAAATTTATGCCTTGTTTAAAAAGGATGGATCTTTTGTGAATTCGGTTGAAGAATTGGAAACAATGATTGAACAACAAGAACAAAAGGAAGAAGTTGACACCGAGGAAACTAATGAAGAAGAGAAGAAAGGTGGAAAAAATCGTCTTTTCAAAAAGAAATCCAGCCAGCAGAGAAAGAAATCTTTAGCAAGATTAAAAAGTGCTGAAAAGAGAATCAAAGAAAGAGAGAGACAATTAAGATTAGAAAAGTATGGAGATGCTGACGCTACTTTTGTCAGAAGAACTTTCGGTTTATTTTTGACTGGGTTGAAATACTTGATTTATTTGGTCGTTGCTATCTTGGTTATATGGGTTGCATTTATCATCTTTAGAGTACAAAAGCAGAAACGAAAGAGCAAGACAACGGGCTTGTTGGATTAATTAGTTGATTCTTTCATCCATAGAAATAAAATATTTAAGCTACAAGTTTCATATTAATTATTAATTGATCTCTATATTCCTACCAATAATCCTAAAACAAACTGTTATAAGTACATTTAGCTTACGCTAATAGAGTATGATTTTTTAAAAATGAGTCCGTTTTCCTTCCTTACTTTCTTTTTCTCAAGTTTTTATTAGATGATTGAGCTCCGGCAATCTCATGTTCAGAAACATCAACAAATCCAGACTCCTTAGCCACATTTAAAAGCACATCCTTATCGTCTTGTTTGGTAATAATGTTTAAAGCATAGGTTTGTCTCTTAATATTGAACAATTTTTGAACGGCTTTTTGGACAAAGTTGACCTTACCATCTTCAAAGTGATTGATCTGGAAGGATTCACCCACAGAAATAAAGTTTTTGGATTTCAACACTTTGGTTAAAGAATTATCAAAAGTGTAACCGTTGATCACAAGTCTAATTTGGTTACCTTCAATATTCTTTATCTTCTTAGAATCGACATATGATTGATAGATTTGTCTGGATCTCAAGATAGCCCAATCAAGCAAAAGACTATCGAAATCAACTTTACTGAAAACCTTTCTGACATGTAAACCAGTGATTTCAATAACAAATTTTTCTGGGGTCGAATCTTCAACGATTGGCTTCAAAGTGACAATGGCGATTGGAGAGTCACGGTAAACCATTAAAAGGGTGTTTAAGCCATGGTTCAACAATTGGACATTGGATGAAGAAAACTTGACGGCGGCTTCCTTATCTGAAATTCTTGCGAAATCACGAAGGTTAAATCCATATAACTTTTGTACGTAAACGAGTCTGGTCAATCTATCGGAAATGGTTCTCAAATCATCACTGGTCAAGTAACAAACTAAACCTAAAGTACCAACCACCGCAATCAACACCGGGAAAATGGCAGTAATTTGAAAAACGAAATCTCTTGACTTAACAAAGAAGGAAAGGAATTCGAAAATGGAATCAGAAATGGTGATATAGTCCCACAAGTTGTACACCAAGGCAGATCCAAGCGTACCAAAAAGGAACACACTTGAGATTGGGTGCCAGAAGATGTGTTTGTTCAACTTCGATTGTAATTGACGATAGTAGTCTCCATGAAGGTTAAGTGAGGCTTGACTTAATTCAGGTACGAGGGTGGTCTTACTCAACTGAGGAGCGTTGTCGTTATCGAGAGGCTTGTTGAGATCAACTTCTTTTTGTATAGCCATTTTGAAATTTGATGTGGAGGATGAAGGCGATGGATGGGTCCAGTATATATATGAATCTTGCACGTGGGGTCTTGCCTAATTAATCTAGTGGACGGCACTAGCACGACTCATCAGGAAATAAAATTCACATCAGTTTCAACAAGTTTAATAGTCACGTTGTTGGATGTAGTTATACGGGTGTTACAAGAAAAGAAACAGAGTTGGTAAAGGTAGACGAAGGTGACTGCATTGCAATTTTGTCCCGATTTTTCTTGGTGTTAGCTTAGTTATAAGCGAGATGTGGGCGTAAAATTAGATGGGTTGTGAGCGCACGTCTCGCCTCGTAGTATCATCGCTAAATAATAAATACGTCTATTTCAACTACTTGTAATCTATTAAATTCTTCTCTTACTAATTCTTCTCTAACTAATTCTTCTACACTAACTAATTCTTCTCTAACTAATTCTTCTCTAACTAATTCTTCTCTAACTAATTCTTCTCTAACTAATTCTTCTCTAACTAATTCTTCTCTAACTAATTCTTCTCTAACTAATTCTTCTACACTATTACTCACATTGATCTTGACTAACCAGTTTCACTCTGCTGGTTTAATTTATATTTAATGGGTAGATCCGCAGAGATTTCCCCATTAAAGCTAAGGTTTCCATGCTATACTCATGGTACCCCATGTGTCAAAAATGGGAGATGTATCAATCTTTAAACGGTAGTTTCGATATAACCTTTTGGTAGATATACACTCACTGTGCACGATACTTCATGGATCACACGATATACTACAATGTACAGGAATGTCCTTTTTCCAGTAGGTTCATAGTTTAGGACTTTGATTCTGATACCTGCGGGAACAGTAATCTCCCAGCTCGCACATAATCTATCTGACTGAAATGACTCGTACATCTATCTCTTTTTGATTGATAGAGTTTTGATTCATTGATCCATTACTGGATCCACGAGTGAAATTACCTTCTAGATCCCCAATCATACGGCTCTGAAAGATCCAGTTGTTTATATTAAGACAGGAAAATAATATCGAAATCACAAGTGGTATGTTACTCTTATCGCAGCCACAATGTACAAGAACACAACCGGTGCTACCTCAACATTTATCTCTGTAGCCTATCCAATCACGATGTATACCAAGAAAGTGAATCTAAATTCTCCTAAAATTGACTTTAGTCTACCTTCAGAAACTTCAGAAGGTGCCAATTATATATTTTCAGGACATTTGCGCGCAGAACCATGAATTTTCTTGATGTGAGTTCCAGTGAGGGTCAGACGGATTGTTTGGATATAATCCGTTTAATCTAACCTGCTAGTTATTACTCTACGACAATACATTGTGATCCCGGTGCTTCTTAACTCAAGTGAGTACCGTTATGGGGCTTGAAAAATTGACACCTTTATGTGAGAAATAGGTGAAAATAAAGGGTATATATCCAGTGGAGTAGACAAACTAAAAATTAGTACGAGACAAACACATGTCAAAACCTGACGTCATGAACAAGTCCAGTAAAAATGGCATTGACTGTAAGTTTCGGGTTTATAATCTCTGGCTGTTGTAAATAATTACACCATTGTAACCAAATCCTTTCTATAACTTAACACCTTTCAGAAACTGATTAATCGCTGGTGAATCACACACCTCGAAAAATGAGCTTGTTAATTCCGCTCTATAATGGAACTATACACTTTTAGGGGATTGCATATAATTACCCTGTTGCACAACGGAATTACGTGCTACTAATAGGGCTACCACCACCAATCCACACAGATATGGTTCAACTCGACGATAAACTTCAACAGGTGATCCGGGACTTATAATTTTCTGTAAATATTTACCGGTTGCGAATATATTTAGCAACCCTCTTCTGTGTCAATAATTCCCACAGACTCAAAAGCTACCCTAAAACTCCTTTGGATCCCAACACTATGGCCTCCCATGATTTAACAAGTTGAACTGCCACTTTTTTCGGCTTATATATCTAACCTCCACAAATATAAGGATTACACTGTGGCGTTAATCGATTGCGAAAATTATTTGATCCCTGTAGGCTGAATTAGTCTCCACTAGCATACTATAAAAGATTCTCACTTCCACCTGTGTAGTAACATAAAACCAACCATGCCTACTGAAGTAGATCTCTCTTTGGATAAGCCAGTGGGGCTTTCTCCTCATCAAGTCAAAACCGTTGCGGTTATTGGAGGAGGTGCTTCCGGTGCAATTGCTGCTGATAGTTTACTTCAAGAATCTTCAAATATTACTAATGTTACTCTCTTTGAAAGACGTTCTGTTCTTGGAGGAGTTTGGGTTTTGGATGAGGAAATTATTCCTACACCTGGTGAAATTGTGAAGCCAGGTATTTCTTCCTATACTTCTGATCCACAATTACCAAACCCATTTCATGATGTGAACAATACTCTGAGAGAAATTGTGTTACCTAAACCAAAACAGAATCGGTTTGTTGAAACTCCCAGTTATGAAGGTCTTAAAACCAATATCATAGAACAGATGATGACCTATAGTGATAACAAAAAATGGCCTGTCCCTGGTGAGAATGATCCAAGTCAGACTCAATACGTAGATGGTTTAATTGTCAAAGAGTACATCGAGACCTATATTAGAAGAAATGAGAATCATGAGAAGTTTTCCTTGCAACAAGGAACCACCATTGAAGATGTGGAAAAGATTCCAAGAAATGATAATGATGACGTTCAGAACTTACTCCCTTACAAATTCAGACTCACGATTAGAAAACATTTAGATGACAAAAATGATGTTTGGTATCAGCAAGATTTTGATGCGGTAGTAGTTGCTGTGGGCCATTATCATATTCCTTTTATTCCTGATGTTCCCGGACTCAAAGAAGTTCAAGACAAATATCCTAAAGTGCTCGAGCATGCCAAATTTTACAGAAAACCAGAACTCTACAAAGATAAAACTGTTCTTGTTATTGGTTCAAGAGCTTCGGGCAGTGATTTGACTAATCAAATTTCAAAGTTTGCAGCCAAAGTGTATCAGTCGATTCGCACGGTCACTTTTAGAAGTGCAGATCTTACGAACATCGAACAAAAACCGGTCATTTCAAAATACACCCTTATTCCCAATGGATTCAAAGTCCACTTTACTGATGGAACAGAAATCGAAAATCCTGATGCTATTATCTACGGTACTGGCTATGATTTTTCTTATCCATTCTTGAACAGATTGACAAATTCCAAAATCACCTTGGATGGTAAAATTGTACCTGATTTGTATCAACATACATTCCTTATTAATGAACCTTTACTTGCATTTATTGGTGTACCAATCGATGGAATTTCCTTCAGAGTCTTTGAGTATCAGTCAGTTTTAGCCACCCGGTTCTTAACAGGAAAGGTTCAATTACCTTCTATTAATGAACAAAGAAAATGGACTACTGAAAGACGTGAACTTAAAGGTGTAACAAGAGCATATCATACTATCGGTGTCACTGATGCTATACCTTTTCTGAAAACCTTGACTAAATTAGGAGAAGTTGAAAATGTTGCAGGAAGACCATTTCCAAAATTTTCTGATGAAGATATTTCTGCTCTTGAAGCTGCTGTTGAAAGATTGAAGAAGTTTTGGAATGAATTATAGTGCATCCCATGTTGCCAGCTGGCTGGAATATGCTTATACTAATTATGGACTTTATAGAAATAGATTTCCACTTAAACCCCTTTAATTGTAGATTGAATGCAAAAAATTGAAGTTCAAAAAAGTAATCTTAGCGCAGCCCGGTTTCGATCCGGGGATCTCAGGGTTATGAGCCCTGCGCGTTTCCACTTCGCTACTGCGCTGAAAGAAAGAATGTAAGAATAGCGCAGCCCGGTTTCGATCCGGGGATCTCAGGGTTATGAGCCCTGCGCGTTTCCACTTCGCTACTGCGCTGCTTTCTTGTTTCTTGGAACACCCTCAAACATGTAGTTTTGATAAATTTGTGTGATTTTCACGTGATGCAATCCATCAAAAAATTTCAAATAAACTGCTTGAAAAGCTCTGAATGACCTGTATTTTAAGTTATTTTGGTTAGTTAGTGTGACTAGCAACAATATTGATCCTTGACAGGTGCTGGCCTTTCTTATTATAAACCAGGTAGCCACATATCATCATTGGACCGCTGCAAAGATCAACATAAAGCATACAGATCTACTAGCTTATTGAGGACAGGCAGGGATGGAACTGGTAGGTTTGTTGCTCACAAAAAGTTTCGGGCTAAAAGACACGGACTGCAAAATAAAGAATAAAAGAATGCATAAGATCTGCAATAATTGCCTGCTATCAATGTAAAGTATAAGATTGCTTTCGTATTTTCGATCCTCACATTATTGGTTTAACACTTAAAAAGGTAAAAGTTGGTATCAGTAGAAAAACAAATACCCAAACAGATCCGCTTGGTAACTCTTAAGAAAATGGTTAAATTCTTGAAATTTTTCAAAATTTTTGATAATAATATTAACAAGCTTAAAATAAGAGAGCTAAGCAAAGAGATAAGCATTACCGTATTAAGTATGCAGATTGAACTTCTTGTACTGTTCTCCCAATAACGATCAAAATCGATGAAATATATCGACTTTAAAATTCCTATATATTTCGTGCGCCAACCATCTAAAATCAGTCATAGATCAAGTGTCATCGTATACTTAACATTATCAGTCAACCTTTACTGTAAAATAGCATTTCCAAGTGTATTTCCAATTGAACTTCTAAGAATACTCATTGATAACTTTTGGCTTCAAAGATATTGCTCAACTACTTCCCATCACAAATTATTCAATTATAGATATCAAAATGTCAATTGAGGAGCCATCACCGTTTATTCCAATTCCTCATTATCCACCATTCAAGCTTCGGTCCTCCCTCATCGACCAGGATCCAGTAATATGGGTGCATTTGCTCGAAGCATATATCAAGTTATTTCAATACTTGCTTCAACCTGCCAAATTGAGTGTGAAATCCCAACAACAGCTTCAGGTGTTTTTAAGGGTATACTTGAGCGAAACTGCAGAAGAGGCATCAAAAATCTTTTCATTGGGGGCCATAAATCCAGATATTAAGAAAAATACTTCTCTTTTAAGGACTGTTGTATTTCTTTACATTAGAAATTACAGTTTGATAAAGAGCAACCTAACTGGTGAGTCTATTTGGAATTTTGTTCAGATTTTTGTTCAAAAGAATACTTCCGTAGTTAGGGGATTGGTCGATGGAACATATAAGTCTAAGTTCAATGATAATAAGAAATCCGGTAATATCAGCTCAATTACTAGTCTCCACAAAAGATTGGAGGTTATGATCAGTCAGGGGAGCTTCAAAGATCAGGACTTGATTACATTGACATATCTTTTGGGTCAACAGATCTCCTCCAAGGTCACTAAAGTGTCGTTGAATGGAGATATCAAAGAAAGAAACATCAATAAAAAGCTGACAAGCTCAGTCAATTTTGCAGAAAATTTCGTATCGGTTACTTGGATTGAGTTATTGGAAAGATTGTACGCCGGTGGCAAAAGTATCCACGCAGAGGTGATTCAGAACATTATGATTGTTTCCTTGCTATCATTAAGTTTGAGTAAAATATCTAAATTGACTATGGAGTTAGGTATTAAAGACATCAAAACTATGAAGTTGTTCCCATTATTTAGTACAGTTATTATATCCGAGGGTTTCAATGAATTTGTTCCTAATTTAGAAGAAAGACTACCATTTTTAAGACAAATTACAAAGGAGGAAGAAAAGGAAGTTCATGTGAACGAGGATGAAATCAATTTGCTTATTGATTTAATACCTACATTAACTGTGGGGAAAGCTAGAAAAGTTTTGAAAGATCATAATGGTGACGTTGAAGGTGTCACCAACATGTTATTGGAGAATCCTGATTTGGTTCAAAGTATAGAGGAAGAGAAGATAGTTAAAAAAGAACCCAAAGTCAAGATTCAACCTAAAAAATCAATCAATAGTTCCAAAGTTGCAGCACAGAAACGTTCAATATATGATGATGATAAAATTTCTCGACTTGACTTTTCTGAGAATTCGGTGATTATTGGTAAGAAGAATTCTAGTGATCTTAAATTAAATAATGAAGATCTCAAGAAGAAGACGTTAAATGCTGCATTAAGACTAATGTATGAAAGTGATGAAGATGAACCAGATTACGATGGATTTCTTGGCAAGTCCGGTGATATTCCAGTTGAACGGGTTCCAAAGGTGGATTATAATGATACATACCTTTATTCTCTTTACAAAACCAAAGGTCCAGATCCCTTCAACAAGACAGAAAGAAAATCTTCTGAACGTGAAGCTTATAAAAAGGCTACCGGATGGTCTGATGAACAAATTGAAGGATGGCTTAAAATGCTTTTGAAGTCAAATCATAAGCTTATAGTTTTGGAAGACGCATTTTTGCAGTATGGGCCAGAGATTATACCAATGAAGGTGAAGGAACCCAATGCAACTCAGGCAAAAGCAAAGAGTGGTGTAACTCCTCTGAAGCGGACGGCTGCAAATAAAGAAAAGAATAAGGCATCTAAAGGGAATCATAATCGTAAAACTGGCCACAATAAAAAGACCAGAGGTGATCTAGTAGGCATGCAGGGATCATGATTTGTGGCTACAATATATATCAGAACTATCATTAAAAAGTTATCTGTAGATAATGTACTGAAATCATATACTTTGAGAGTATGGAATCAGAATTAATGGTAGCATTAATATTGACAAAGGTTAGAAATATGATCGGAGAGATCAACGATTCTCACATCTGTGCTGATCTTGGTTATTTATAGAGCAACAAAAACAACACGAGAAAATTGACCAATAAACCCTGCTTAAAAGGATAGCTCTATAATATCAACTAGTAACATTATTCAAATCCTGTAGTTTTTCTGGACTCACATTGCTAGTTGTAACCACTCTTATTTTTTCAACAGTATTATCACTACTTTTACAGACTCGCGTACCGTACCAATCACCAACTACGCACTGATTTCCAGTTCAATCACTCAAGTTCACCTTTGACCTGATCGTCCAAATCCGTTCGGTCAGCTTCCTTAAACCTTGCATCACTTATCACCTTCTTCACTCTCGTCTTCGTTTGATCGCTTGAATACGCTTTGAAAACTCTTACTCACTCAAATAACTCGTCCCAATGATCACTGCCCTATTTATCTATGACGGCAAAGGAGACGTTATCATGTCCAAAATGTATAAGGAGGGAGTCAGGAGAAACATTTCAGATGTGTTCCGAATCCAAGTCATTAGCTCCAACCAGAAGACATCCAGTGGTTCCGGAACCGGGAAGGATGTTAGATCACCAGTATTAACTCTTGGATCTACTTCCTTCGTCTACATACGGTCAGGAATTCTCTGGTTATGTGCTGTGACCCGGTCCAACCAGGATTGTTCTATGATTTTAGAATTTCTTTACAAGTTGGAAGCATTACTTGGTGTACTTGTGAGAGAGAATGACGGATCAAAAGGCCCATTGACTGATGAACTTATTATCAACAACTTTGCATTGATCTATGAAGTATTGGATGAGGTTGTGGAGTTCGGATACCCCACCAATCTTGACTTAAGTGGATTAAAAACTCATATTACAAGTGTACCCACCAATGGAAATATATTTAAGGAGATTAAGCATGCAAAAGCCACGTCAACATTAAAGAAGGAGAATGCAAGCATATCAACACTGAACATTACGTGGAGAAATCCTGGCATCAAGTATCGTCGGAACGAAATCTTTTTGAACGTTGAAGAGAAAATCAATGTTATTATGAATAACGAAGCTCAAGTCTTGAGAGCCCTGGTCCTAGGAGAAATTCAAATGAAAGCCCACTTATCGGGAATGCCCGAGTGTCATTTTGGTTTGAGTGATGATAGTGTTTTTTTCACTGATACCAGTGTCAATTCAAGAAATACGGGGGTGAATCTTGAAGATTGTAAGTTTCACCAATGTGTGGAGCTCAAAAGATTTGATTCGGAAAGATCGATCCATTTCATTCCCCCAGATGGCGAGTTTCAGTTGATGTCCTATAGATGTCTTCAAAATATGCATCTTCCCTTTAAAGTATTTGCACAAGTCCAACAAGCTAAGAATGGAGTACACTACAAAGTAGGCATCAAATCTCTCTACCCTTCGAAAATCCCAGCCACCAACGTTCAGATTAAAATCCCTACCCCTAAGGGAGTAATCAAATCATACCTGGATACAACTTCAGGAAAATGTAAATATCAAGCCGATCAAAATGGATTTGTTTGGAAATTCTCAAAGTTTTTTGGAGAGCAAAGTCATACGGTAACAGCAGAAGTTGAACTTACTTCCAATCATGACGAGGGAGCTCGTGGAACCATTTGGCTGCGTCCTCCAATTTCACTTGATTTTGACTTGGAAATGTACTCCAGCTCGGGATTGGCAGTGAAATATTTACGAGTTCAAGAAAAAAACAATTATAGAACCGTGAAATGGGTGAAATACTCTACAAAGGCAGGGTCGTATGAGATACGGTATTGAAGGATAAAAATAAATAAATTTGTCATGGATATTGTAGAGACTAATTAAAGTATATAGTAAGCCGAGCGACCGCGGGGTCACGTGGCCCACGTTATCAAAAATTTCGATGAGATCTACTAACCTTTATAAGAACCAGACTTCCTAATAAAAGCTAATACAAATAGCAACCGACACTTCCAAACTGAAATTTCAATTTCTCAGTGAAATAGCAGAATTCATTTAGTTCCATCTCAATCCCTTTAAGTAATTGAGTACCATCCACTTATGAGAGACCTTATAGTATTAGGAGGGTCGTCCCACCCTACTCTTACCAAGATGATTTGTAAGAACCTTACCATTGAACAGGGCCAAGTATTATCATCCAAGTTTTCCAACGGAGAAACCAGTATTGAAGTCAAAGATTCTGTCAGAGAGAAAGATGTATTTATTATCCAGAGTGGATGTGGAAATGTCAATGATAACTTCATAGAGTTGTTGATTATGATAGCTGCCTGTAAGACAGCCAGTGCCAGAAGAGTGACTGCAGTATTGCCATTGTTCCCATACTCCAGACAACCAGATATTCCACACTTGGCATCATTGACTGGAGCCCCTTCAGTAATTACCAAGAAGGATCAGTATACGTTTGAAAGTCGCCCCGGAACCCCCAAACCTTTATCAAATATTGGACGTGAATTGGGTTCTGGTTTAAGAGGTCGTGATATTAAAGATCCTTTCAGAGAAATTACTCCTAGAGATTCTCTGGTACCAGTAGGTACTCCAGTGGATGCCAGAGGAAAGACTGAAAGTGGATACAAGCAATGGATCGCCCAGAATGGAACCTTGATCGCCAATTTGTTGACCACTGCTGGTGCTGATAGAATGATCACCATGGATCTCCATGACCCTCAATTTCAAGGGTTTTTTAATATTCCTGTTGACAACCTTTATCTGAAACCACTTTTGAAACATTATTTGATCGACTACGTTCCAAACTACCAGGAGTGTGTGATAGTGTCCCCCGATAGTGGAGGTGCCAAGCGTGCCACCTCATTAGCTGATGCCTTAGGATGTTCGTTCGCGTTGATCCACAAGGAAAGACGGATAAAGACCACTGAGGGCACCAGGGCTATCGGACCTTTGGGAGTCACCACTGGGCTTTCGGCAGTTCATCACCATCCTTCCTCGGGTACCCATACCACCATCTCGATGCTTGTGGGTGATGTCAAAGACAAGACTTGTGTACTTATTGATGATCTTGTTGACACCTCATACACCATTACTCGTGCTGCCAAACTTTTGAAGGACCAGGGTGCCAAGTACGTGTACGCATTGGTGACTCACGGAGTGTTCAGTGGTGATGCCATCAATAGAGTCAGCAAGTCGGCCATTGATAAGGTGATTACCACCAACTCGGTACCACAAACTGAGAACTTGGCGGAGTTGGGCGACAAGTTGGAGGTGTTGGACGTGTCACGGGTCTTTGCCGAGTCGATAAGAAGAATTCACAATGGAGAGAGTGTGTCGATGTTGTTTGACCACGGGTGGTAGGTAGATAATAAATGCATCAAGTTATAAGCAACGAATAATAGTTGGGTGAGCCTGTAGTTTGAATGATTAACATTTGCAAAGAGGTCAGATCTAGCTATAAATACTGGACCTAATCCACGAGAACGATGCAACAGATAAGTATTGTTACATGAGTATTTTGTAGCTTCGGTATAGATGCTTCAAAATATCAGTACTCTACATACATTTTCATACAAACGAATATTACTTTCAAGATGACCATAAAAGCAGCACTCATGTACTATAGATCACCTTAATTTCAGTCTATAAATTCATCTACGCTACTGTCAAAATAGCATCTTTCATTGTTTTCACTGATGCTCCAACCATAAAGACCCGCTTAGCGTTGTATCAACAATATAAATAATACCACCTACTATACTAATATGTGAATTTGAAATCTAACCTCTTGTTACCCTCATGCTTAGTATCATTGGTATATGTTTCTTGCTCTTCTTTGGATAGCTTGTTCCACTGGTTCTGCTTCTGCTTATTTCTCCAGATATAGTAGAATCCCGAAAGAATGCAAATGGTCAAAGCTGCAAAATTTATTCCTATCAAGATGGTATTACCCCGATGATACAATGGTGCATCATCTTTACGATAAAAATTAGCGGCAACAATGTTTCCTGCTTGGGCAAACATATTGACAACGGCAGCAGAAACTGCCCTGGTTCTAACTGAGTTGGAGTTTTCTGCCGTCCAACTAATGGTTAATGGACCATCGATTGGGTGACCTAGCAATATGGTTAATATCGCATATGTGCCCCATTTATCTATCTGAGCCCGAGGCCAGAATCTTAGAGGGATAATACATGACAATACCCAAAGAGGAATAAGACCAAGTACAAACGCACGGTTATCAACCCATTTGGAAACAAAGCTTAAAAGAACGGCATTGACAAGCGTAAGCATATTGTTGGGAATAGTTAAAGCATTTGTTTGGAAAGTAGTGAATCCCATGGTTCGAAGAACAATTTGGAGATAGGCATTAACAGGTCCTGAGACCATATCACAAACAAATCTCACAAGATAAATTGGAATCATATCATAATCAAGTAATGCCTTCCCTAATTCTTTAAGAGACACTGGTTGTCTATTGTGCATGTCACCTTTGGAAGGATCATCTCTAATAACTCTGTTGACCACAATTTTCTCTTCTCTTTCGGTGAACCACCCTTTAGGTCTATACCAAGCTTTAGTTTGGACTGCTGAGGCTGGCATATTGAAAAATGAAGCAATACCAATAACTAAAGTAAGGGCACCTTCTATAATGAAGAGCCATCTCCAACCATCTTGAATAGAGTCAGTTTTAATTTTCAAAAGAGCAAAGGCAAGTAAACTGGAAATTACCACGGTCAGGGAATTAGAGATATAGAAAATAGACAAACGAATAGGAAATTCGGAGTTGGTATAGAAATAGCTCATCCAGAGCCCGACTTCACAAATAAATCCACCTTGAAGTGCACCAACTAATGCCCTGGTAGCATAGTAACCTTTGGGCCCGGTAATGGCAGCTTGACACATAGCCACGGCACTCCACAATACCATTTGTGTGGGGATCCAAACGTCTGCACCAAGCTTCTTGGAAACCAATTGAGATGGCAATTCTGATGCCAAAAAACTCACTAGGAAAATCGTATTACCCAAGTTATATTGGTTGGTATTCATATGAATATCTTGAAGAAAGTTTCCAGCAATTGCTTGACCAAGGTTGAATCTGTCAAAATTCAAACAGGTAAACATGATAAAAGCCCACAAGGTGACTCTCCATTCACACTTCCATTTCACAGCCTTTTCTTCCTCTTTGGTCCAGGAAAAATCGGGATCGACCCAGTTTTTACACTCATAGCCCGACTTTTCGTATAGCGCAAGGTAGTATTCTGCCACCACAGGGTCCTTGAAGACATGCCAAGAGTTGTCTTCAAGCGAGCTAACATCAGAGATGTCTGATATCTCGTGGGTGATGCTTTTCTCCGTATTTTTAGACATGCCAAGAAAACTAGTAGTTAGATAAGAAATGATCTGATTTGGGTATCACTTTAGATCCAATCTACTATATATACTGAATTGTCTAATTTTGCAACCACTATGAATAGTCCCCACATTCGGAAATTATCATGACAATTGTGCAACTATTAGATTGAGATCTCCAAGAATGTGGCTAAATTACGTATCGACTTTCAACGGTAAAAATTAAATCCGATGTGATCGTAAAACGTCCTCTAAAAGTTTCTATTTTAGTCTGTAGTGCCAAAATTTAGACTTTTTAGTCAGAGATGTTCCCGATCTTTTTACCGAGCTTGCACTGCGATGAATATCCTTACCTTTGCTACTTCAATTCGAACAAGCTAGTACTGTTATCTGGGCCGTCTTCAATTTCGAACAATTGACTGAAATCCCACAGCCAGCCACAATATTAGGGGCCATTAGATTACTCATTCTTTAGTATCTTTTTAATGTGTATCATCGTAGTCATATTTCCAAAATGGGAAAAAAGAGGTAAAATTCCATAAACCGTCGTATTAACCTTCTATCAAGTGTAAATGGTCATATTGTATTCCTTGACCTACCACAATTTTAGTGTACCTCTGCTTGCAATTTATTCTACGGACTTTTCATGGCAGAGGTTCAACATGACCCAGGTGTAATGCCCCAGCCACACCCTCAATAATCAAAAAGTAATGGTTGCGTTATATTTCAATATATTACGAAGTACTTGAGCCCTTGACTTCGCCTACAATGTTTAAACACAAATCTCACTTAGTCGTTTCACTAATACTTGGACTTCGATGTGTTTCTCAATGAAAAATTAGGAGAGTTGATCACGGTGAAGTCAAGCACTTTCCAGTATGTTAAATAAAAGTCCACCCAACTTTGAAGGATGAGTTGGAATGCGTATTGGAATCGAAGCTAGTTCGAACAAAACGTTCAACAGAAACAATTTATCTCTAAAGGCTGATTGAAAATACCTGGATTTGGGACCGAATAAAGAAGTGACCGTAAAAACCTTATAAAGGGTTGTACGGCAATCTTATCTTCCCGGAGATATAAGACGCTTGAAAAGGTCGCTCTGAGTCGCTATCATTGTATTTGACCTAATGAGCATTTCAAATATATTTGGGATATACTACAGCATTATCTTTTCTGGTAAAAAAAAGTTGCTGAGAATTCATAAAGAACAGCTTGATCACTGACTTCTCTGTAGAGGTCTAGATATGTAGCAAGCCCCAGTTGTCAATTGGTGCTTTAATACATATGGTGTGAATGTATCAAGATCCTCAAAGTTCTTTTAATCGTCTAAAGCTTGATCAATTTGAAACATACCAGGAATTGGCGGGTTCAACTATGTAAGGGAGACTAGAAAAGGTCAAGTCATAGTAGAAAGCAAGGAACTAAATTGTCATCGATCGATGACATTTTCTAGTTAGATACCACAGAGAGATACTAGTTACATATCTAAGACCTTTTTTGAACATGTTCAGAATTGCAAGAGTTAATGCTCTAGAAACTGATAAGTCCCATCACTGGACGTAATTTTGTCAAATATATCTCGGTGGCCATTCTCTCAGTTGCATCAGATCGTGTATAAGTTTGGCTTTAGTGATCGCAGCATCAATCGTTCGGAGAGTTTAATCTTACAATTTCAATATTGGATTCAATTTATTCATTGAGGGAAGCCGATGAAATTATTTATTTCCAGTGATGATATATTGGGACTTTGATTCCATGGTCTGTGATACTTGAGCTACAGTCTGAATAGTAACTAGGCTGTTCCTGTATGTGATCACGCACACAGTATGTTTTTGCAGCCAATTTTCAATGTCACCGTAAAGCCATTTAGCGTAGCTTTTTGAAGAATAATAACTTGAGCAAGTTATGTTTGTATTTAAAGATTGAGCTAATAGTGGCTCGATTCTCTTATATTCCTCTCTATCTGGACTTTTGCTAAATGGTTGACAGGAGAGAAGAATAAGATGTTTAAAATTGGGTTAGAAATTTGTAATGAGACGCAGTTGACTTGATTCTGTGAGTGTAAGAAATTCCCGATAGAGATCATGGTAGAGTGCTGCTTAGATAACTCTTTCAATATGCCCTTGAGTAAGCCCTTATATAAGTATACGGTGATATTTTTTCAACGCTACTCATCATATCTCGAACTTGCTCCATGGTATATTCTTCCTACCCCCTATATTCTATATTAATATTATTCGTAGCCAGCTATCCATTCTGTCACTCCAAGGAGAATTACTTGATAGACCTATTCAACTAGCAACTCTAGCAGACACTCTAATACGAGCAATGAATTATTATTCGATTTTGAGCCAGTTTTTCAACGAATACACTTCAGAGATGTATACATTCAAGGATATCGCCAGTTAGATGAAGATCGAGATCAGGATAGTTCTTTTTGTTTTTACCCGATATCAAATCAATTCTCCTCGCAAGCCCAAAGTACGATTCCTGTCGGTTAACCATAAGTTCCTCAACGATCTCGAATGACCTACGTCCAGTCAACTAAGAAATGTTCTTTACTTTCAGCTCCGAGCGCGGAGCTAAGCATCTCAACACCAGGCTCCACAGGGGGACCGGAAGTCTTTGAGAACCACGTTTTGGACGTCGTCAGTATTAACGAAGTCAGGAAAGAGTGAAGCCCAGGATGCGATAACTTGTTGCTCGATAAGAGGAAACTGTTGCTGCACAACCTACTTAATGAGCTTCCTCCAATCGTTTTTTTTTCAGCAAACACAGGTCTTTCTCAGCTCTATCGAAGCAACAGCCCCAAGACTGATGAGTAAAGATTTAGTGTTCTTGAAGGAGCTCAATTCGTGCCATATTCCTACAACCATTCATAAGAAGATAGTGAATGCTGGTGGAAATGAATCTGAGCCTTAGGTTTCTACAGTTTGTTCACTTATTAATACCAAGAAATTATAACTCAATGAGGAAGCAAGCAAAGGCAACTTGAGGTTTTTCACCAAAACGGAACGGCGCACAATGAAAGTAAGGCAAAATTCATTGATGGAAAACTACATTATCAGTACGCAAAAATCATTCTGATTTTGAAGAGATCAAAGGGGAAGACTGAAAGTAATTCAAAATCGTATTTGGAGCTGTCACTGATATTATTAACTTTTTTTTAAGGCTCAGACACTGATGGCACTTCATTATTGATGTATGAACTTATAAAATAGAGATTGATTAGATTGATGATTGTAGAATGATGGACGATTCTAATGGTTAGTTCAGAACCATTTGGGCTCAGCTAACCTACCATTCAATTAATTAGAATATTTAGAGGTCTCTCGCACCTACGAAGATCCGTCGCAATTTTCAAGTATTATTTCTTGAAGCACTTTTTCAGTGCCATCTTCAATGGTATGGGAAAGGAACCCTTATTGCCAGTTTGTCCAAGACTGAAATCGCACTAATTCTGTAATTTTGTCTCTTTTAGCCTCAATCTTAAAATCTTCAAACTTTTCACCATTCGTACTTTAACTTCCGTTGCCCAATAAAGATCTATTGTCCATGTCCATGTCCATAACCATTTTCGCATCTAGACCCTGAACTACTCCTATTAACACCCATCGCACGGCTGGCGCCACCGCACACACCACACCGCAGCACCAAGAGGCTACTGTGGCCGTCTACCGAGCTAACCGTACGGCAGCTTTGTGGTCTGGGGTGCGATGAGTTGGTGGGTGTTAAAATTTTTGGCGAAAACACCAGATCAACATAGTAAGTTACAGCGAATGAATGACATTACCGTCTCCACTTACCGGAGGTTGTCGGAGGTTGACAAACCGCAAGGCAATAGAATCTTGCACAAAACCCCTGACCGTTTGTGTCGAATCTCTTCCCGAACCAACACCGAAACCTGGGGAAGTGGGGCACTGCGAGTGACCTGGTCACTGAAGTGAAAAATTTCCTTGTCACCCCCAAAAAAAAGTGCCTTTCCTAATCCAGCCACATTATACACCAATTATGAATCATTGACGGTGTCAATTGTGACTGACCATAATTGTTTAGTATTGGGTATGACCGACACTATGAGCCACTTCCCTGGGTGTTCGTGGCACACCCGTTATAACCGAACCCCGGAAATCCCTCCCCTCCTTTCGCACCCCTCCTCGCTTGTGTTTACCGTTTACATAAGACGACACCTGGCGGTTATTGACGAGATGATTGTCATAATGGGAAAAATAGGTTACTACATAGCGTCAGTGTTCAATTTTTGGTGTAACACAATAAACTTAGCCACGATCGTTGGGTACTCCCAAAAATACTTTTCTATAGTAAATTTCACCATAACTTTTTTCTCACCCTTCCTATCCGGATAACATCATTCTAATTGTCTGTCCGCCTTCAATCATTGCTTCATTCGGAACTACAACGCCTTGTATAACCGCTAAAATCTCTCCGACCTTCTCCCGACTCCGACACTTTTTCCCCACATACCATCCTTCATTATAAACATTAACTATTTTTATATCGCACTATAAATATATCGAAAATCCCATTATATCCCCTTGAATAATTAAATCTTTATCACATTAAAAAATGACTACAATTGAGCCTGATATTCAGCATCTTACCCTTCAAAAAACCGCTTCTAATGAATCGGCTCCTTCATTGAAGCATGGTTATATCGATAGCCCATTTTCCGGTAAGAAAGATCAATACGAACAAGTTCTTGATATTTTAGATTCAATTGGATTTATTCCTGAGTCGCTTATTGAATCTGAAGCTCGCTGGTTTTATGAAAATTTGGGAATTGATGATGTATTTTTCTCCAGAGAATCAGCAGAAGGGATTGCTGGTCATATCCATTCTCTTTACTCGTGTAAGGTTCAAGCTTATGCTGCTGGTGTTTCGGAAACAGATCGTCCTTTGATTCAATACAAAAGAGAAGCTGAAGATCATGCTGTTTTCTTCGTGTCGTCAGCTCTGACTTCTGCTTCTAGTACTGGTGGCCGTGATCTTTATGAAGAAAGAATTGACGACAAATATATTGATCCTTCTTCTCCTTCTACTCAAAGTTATAGAGCAGAATATTTCTCAGCCCCTTTAAATTACAGATCTGATCCTATTTTGTCAGGAGTTTACCAAATCAACAAGACACTTCCAAGTCAACAGGTTAAATGTTTCTTTGTTTATAAGAATCAATACCCTGAGACCGCCGAACCTGTGAGTGCCAACGAAACTGATATCAACAAAATCGGTGACACCACTTTCTTAAAGATTGCCTCTGAAAATACCAAGAAGTTGTACTCTCAAGTGATTGAATCAGTTATTAGTACCACCGGTCCTGTGATTCAACACTTCCCCCTCGAAGATTCTGAAGAATACAGAGTTGTTATTGGTTACAGACAAAAGACTTCTGCAAGATACAATTCTGCTTTGTCTGATTTGGCTAATTACTATAAGCTTCAAACCAACAGAAAATACGTTGAGCAATTTGCCAATGGTGTCACTATCATTTCAATGTACGTGACTTCTAAGCAGAAGAAGAACCCTGTTGATTTATCCATTTACCAAGTTATCAAGGAAGCTTCACTCTTGTACTGTATTCCTCACAACTTTTTCCATGACAGATTTACCAAAGGTGAATTGTCGTTGCAAGAAAGTATTTATGCTCAGTCGGGTGTGATATTTGTCACCCACTTCTTGAACAGATTGGGTCCAGAATATACCAAGTTACAATCATTGTTGGATGCTTCCAAATCGATTCAAAATGCCGAAGTTTTAAACTCCTTGAAAAAAAGATTAAGAGCTGAAACTTACACTCAAAACTATATCCAAGAAGTTTTTGACACAAGACGTGATATTGTCAGAAAATTGTATCGTCAATTCGCTGATGTTCATTACATCCGTTCTTCTATGGAAAAGACTCTTTCCTACCAAAGATTGTCTCAAATTACCCCTGTTGGCTCAGAGGAAGATTTTGAGAAGTTGTTGAATCGTGAATGCTCCCAGAACGAACATCATGCTATTGTCTTGAGAGCTTTGTATGTTTTCAACAAGTCTATCTTGAAGACCAATTTCTACACTTCAACCAAGGTTGCACTTTCTTTCAGATTAGATCCTTCTTTCTTACCTGAATCTGAATACCCAGAAAAACCTTATGGTATGTTCTTCGTTGTTGGTAGTGATTTCAGAGGTTTCCATATCAGATTTAGAGATATTGCTAGAGGTGGTATTAGAATTGTTAAATCTAGATCCGTTGATGCTTATCAAGTCAATGCTAGAAACTTATTTGATGAAAATTATAACCTTGCAAACACTCAACAAAGAAAGAATAAAGATATTCCTGAAGGTGGTTCTAAAGGTGTGATTTTATTGGATCCAGGTGCAGCTCAAGATCGTCCAAAGGCTTGTTTTGAAAAGTATGTTGATTCTTTGATCGATTTATTATTGAAACAACACATCCCTGGTGTTAAGGAATCGTATGTTGATTTACTTAACAAACCAGAAATCTTATTCTTGGGTCCTGATGAAGGTACTGCCGGTTATACCGATTGGGCCACTTTGCATGCTAGAGCTAGAGGTGCTCCATGGTGGAGATCCTTCTTAACTGGTAAGTCTCCTCAAATTGGTGGTATTCCTCATGATGAATATGGTATGACTACTTTATCAGTTAGAGCATATGTCAACAAGATTTATGAGAAATTGAATATCGACAATGCTACTATCAGAAAATTCCAAACTGGTGGTCCAGATGGTGATTTGGGTAGTAACGAAATCTTGTTGTCTAGAAACGAGAATTACGTTGGTATCGTAGATGGTTCTGGTGTCATTGCCGATCCAAATGGTCTTGACAAGCAAGAATTGTTAAGATTGGCCAAGGAAAGAAAGATGATTGAACATTTTGATAGATCCAAATTGTCTAAAGATGGTTACGTTGTTTTGGTTGATGATGTAGATCTTCAATTACCTAATGGAACTGTTGTTGGTAATGGTGTTACTTTCAGAAACACATTCCACTTGAAATTACAAGAACAATTTGGTCCAAATGGTGTTGATTTGTTTGTTCCATGTGGTGGTAGACCAGCTGCCATTGATACCAACAATGTCCATGAATTGATCAATCCTAAGACTGGTAAATCTATTGTTCCTTACTTTGTTGAAGGTGCTAATTTGTTTATCACACAATCAGCTAAGCTTATTTTGGAACAAGCCGGTATTGTTATATTTAAGGATGCTTCTACCAATAAGGGAGGTGTTACCTCATCATCTCTTGAAGTGTTGGCAGCCTTAGCCTTTGATGATAAGGGATTCTTGGCCAACATGTGTGTTGATTCACAAACTCATGAAAAGCCAAAATTCTATCAAGATTATGTTAAGCAAGTACAAAAAGTTGTTGTTCAAAATGCTGAGGCAGAATTCGAAGCTTTGTGGAAATTACACCAAGAAACAGGTATCACTTACACCGAATTATCCGATAAATTGTCTATTGCCATCAACAAATTGGGTGATGAATTGGCCAACTCTAAGGAATTATGGGATGATGATGTTGAGTTTAGAAATGCCGTCTTGCTCGACTCGTTACCTCCATTGTTATTAGAAGTCATTGGTATTGAAAACGTTTTAGCTAGAGTTCCAGTGGCTTACTTGAGAGCATTATTTGCTACACACTTGGCATCTCGTTTTGTCTACTCTAGAGGTATCGACTCTAATCCTGCCAAATTCTTGGAATTTATTTCATCTACTAGAAAGGAATATGTCAAGAAAGGATTACTTAAATTTTAATTCCTATTTATATAGATCTGGGAAAAGTTAATGTTTGCTTTAATATATGTTCACGATTATGAATGATAGTAAAAAAGACTAAGGAGATATCTCCGTAGATATGATGATTATTTTGAGTAACGACTTTTGATATTAAGCAAAGAACAAGCGAACGAAGACTTGTTGAATCCAATTGTAGTATAGCTAGATATAATTCAGCTTCTAACATTAATAAACTGCTAACATGTTCAGCTGCTAAGATTATACAGCTTCTATCATTATTCAGCTACTAACATGATCAACTGCTAACGTTATTCAGCTTCTATCATTATTCAGCTACTAACATGATTCTCTTATGTTAAACTGTACCCTTTAATGTTGTATGCTGGATACTTGGAAGACTCTCCTGAACATACGCTACACTGGTTCTTATTTGGTCTTATAGTGACTCTGTTCATTGGTCTATATACATCCGCACTATAGCTATGACTGATTATACCTGTATAATTGATCAACAGTCCCTGACAATGACATGATACTAACTCACACGTAGCCATGAGAACGTGCCACTTAGCACACCAACGAAGTAAACACACCAACAAAGTAAGCCACCAACTCAGGTCAACCTCTCGTAAATTCACTCCTTCTCGGTGTGGAGCTTTTCCATCACCTCCTTCCGAGCCACCACCTCTTGGTTGACTTTTCCAGTCACATAGTCCCCGATGAGTGCAAACACAAACGTCGACCCTCCAATGTAGTACTTGGCCTTAACAGGCAAGGCATTCCACTTAGCAAACAAACTCATGGTGAATTTTTTATTCTCGCTCGCATCTCATCAACCCCAGAGATCATGAGATTCACCACCCACACTGAGTTACCTCCATGTTGTGTGCGTGTCCACAGCGACAACTCCACCGTGTTCTTGGGTACTTATAAGCTTGAGGAGAACGGCACTCGTCATGGGTCCATCGATGTGATGAAACTCACGGAAAGTGGCCTCGAGTTGGCGGCTCGGTACCCCACCAAAAGTGCCATTTTAGACTTGAAATTTAGTCCTCTGGATCCCAACTTGCTTGTGAGTGCCCACTCCACCGGAAATATCATGATATGGCGTTATGAAGACTCCAAATTGAAATTGGTACAAGATTTGGCCGTTTTTGATACCGATACTCTCGTCACTTCGGTGTTTTTTGCACCCGCTCAACCCGGAAAATTACTTGCCACACTTACCTCTGGCGAGTCTGGTATCATTGATTTGCCCTCGGGAAGTTACCAACCATTCTCCACCAACCACGAACTTGAATGTTGGACTGGTAGCTTTGGAGAATTGGCGGAGCTTGCGCACGTGACGTATACTGGAGGTGACGATGGTAAAGTAATTGCCCATGATTTACGAACTAACGACAAGATATGGTCGACTACGATGCGTCAACACGACGCGGGAGTGGTATCAATTCTTTCTGCAGGGCCACAGTGGAATTCAAACAACCCTCACCAGCTCTGGACTGGTTCGTATGATGATAATTTGCGTATATTCGATCTCAGACTAATGGACAAGCTGAATCCTTCTTTGGTGGCTGGGTACATTCCTCGGGTGTTGAAGCAAGAAAATCTTGGTGGAGGTGTATGGAGGTTGATCCCTAGCCCGGTGGAAAATGACAACACTGTTCTCTCATGTTGTATGTATGATGGGGCCCGAATCATCGACGTCAACCAGGACGATTTTGAGGTTTCCCAGTACTTCAAGGGTGGACATGAGAGCATGTGCTATGGTGGAGACTGGGGTAAGTCTGGTGAATATGTGGTCACTTGTTCGTTTTATGATAAGGTGGTCGAAGTCTGGACTCCCGAGAAAACTACCTCAGCCTAAATTTTGCATCTCCTATAACTCCTCACAATCCCATAATTTTTAACATATAGAGCCTCATAAATCATATATAATCTCGTCTCTCAATCTACCATTACATCGCTCTCAAAGCATGTAAGGCCAATCTCCATTCTAAAGTCATTGTAAATCATGATTTCATGAGATACATAAGTTCATTAGCTTTGCTCCAAATAAACTTAAACATTTCTAAAAGCTCGGCCAGCTATTCATGACTTTCAGAAGTCTCACGGCGAACAAGTTTCAATAATCACTTTTCTAATCAAATAAACTCAAGTCCAATGGAACGGAGGACCCTCTTCCGCTCGGATACAATTTCTCCTTGATCCCCTCCCCAAATCTTCTAGGATGGGGCAAAGCGTTTGCATTGACAAACTTAAACCTCTTGTCGTCAATAACAATCTTGGAGGTGTTCTGCGAGGTTCCATTTCGAGCATTGATAGTGTAGGCCAGAGCAGAGATTTTTCTTAACGAGCTTCCAGCAGTTTGCTGTTGGTCTACCTTCGAATGTCCTGGAGGTGGAGGTGGAGGGGCACCCTTCTTCGGTGCTGGTGGAGAATGTACCGACGGCGACGAGGGAGGAATAAGGCTCGAATAGGCCGGAGTGGTTGGAGTAGGGGGAGCTGGTGCTGGAGGCAAACTCGAAGGGGGTGTAGGAGCTGGAGGTAAACTTGAAGGAGGTGTAGGAGCCGGAGGTAAACTTGAAGGAGGTGTAGGAGGTGCTGGTGGAGGTGCTGGTGGTGTCGAAGGTATCGAGGGAGGGAGTGATGGCTTTCGCTGATGCAAAGATGGCGCTGGAGGAATCATTGGATTTGATGTGGGAGGAGCTTGGGATTTGGGGAATGAAGGAACCGGAGGGGCTGGAGGAGCCGAAGAAGATGTGGAGGTGTTCCTTGATGGAGGGAGACCCAATGGTATCTGAGGAACTTTAGGAGCCAGACTAGATGGAACCAGACTTGTTTTGGAGGGGGTGCTATCCCTTTCATTTAAAGTAGAGTGTCCTTTGTTTGTACCATCCACTACGAACGACTCATCTCTCTTTGCATTAATTTGCGCCAAAAATGGTAAGGGTCCACCAGGAGTTGGGGCTGCCTTAGTAGTGGATTTTGAAGGAGCACCCAATGACGGAGGAGGAGGTGGAGGTGGCGGAGGAGAAGCTCCAAAAGAAGGAGGAGGAGGTGGGGGTGGAGCCAGAGGAGCCAGAGGAGCCAGAGGAGCACCACGCGGAGGCAATGAGCTCGGAATAGGAGGAGGTAATGGAGAGTTTGTGGGTCTTGACGGGCCCAGGTCTGAGGAGTCCACCACATTGTGATCGTCTCTCTTTGCGTTGATTTGGGCTAAGAAAGGAAGGCCACCTGGAGGTGGTGGAGGAGGGGGAGGAGCCAGTGAGCCATTGGATGTAGGTTTAGGGAGGCTGGATGGGGGAGGAACGCTTGGAGGTGGCGGAGCTGCTACAGGTACTGGAGGAGGAGCACTTGGAAGAGGAGGTGGGCCACTTGGAGGAGGAGGAGGGGTGCCAGAAATGGAGGGGGTTTTCAAATGGGTGGATTTCTTTGGTCTACTTGGAGGCATTTTAGGAGGCGCCTTGCCTGCTGCTGGAGAAGGAGGTGCTCCAGGTGGAGGTGGAGGTGCTGAAGGTACCGAAGGAGGTACCGAAGGAGGTAATGAGGGCGGTAATGAGGGCACCGGAGGACCCAGAGGAGTGGCATTTCTCTGAGGTGGTCTTGCCAGTGGCACCGCAGGTGTAGATGTAGGTATACCTGGGATCTGGGGGGCGGATGGAGGTACCACACCTGCTCTGTTATCCTTTACGTGTTTCAATTTGGGGATTCCTCCCGCGAAGATATCACCCAATTGTGGGGCTCCCGTAGGAATTGAAGGAGCCGAAGGGACCGATGGGGCTCCCGATCCCAGTGGAGGACCCAGCGGTGTCGATATTGATGATTTGGCGTCAATAAGTGGCTTCGACTTGTCGACAGTGACCGCTTTCTTAAGGCTGGTACCTTGACGAATACTCAGGAGCAATGCATCTCTTCCAGCCATGGAAGGTGGTGGAGCCGAGTTTGAAGGAGGTGGGGGGCCTGGAGGAGGAGGAGGAGGTGGTGGTGGGGGTCCTGCCATGGTATAAGTTGATCAGTATGGTTGATCAGTAATTTGTGTGCGAGCAAAAGAGGAAAAGTGATAAGGCAAGGAAGGAGTGGAAGAGAGAAATGAAAACCAGGAGAGGTGAGGTATGAAAAAAAAGGTGATGAATAATTATGGGAAGGTTCACGAGTAGTATTTCACCACGCCCTTATTGTTAATCAGAATATGGAATATGGTAGTCAGTAGGGTATATGAATAAGTAAAATACGTGTAGCGAAGTAAGCGAAACTCAAGAAGTGAAATAAGTGAAATTCATGAAATAATCGAATTAATGAAAGGTGTGAAAAATACAAGAGATGAATCAATCACAGCGAACGATACATTGCGAATCGTTGAGCTACTTGATAGAGTATTTGAATTGAATTTGTCTTCAATTAATTGGCAGGTTAAAATATATTTTTTGAAATACACTAGACGAAAAAAAATGCTTGAAAAATGAAAGGATACTTGTAGTGATGTATGTCTTCGAATAAGCATAACTGACACCCCTAGTACAGACTAACTCATCTGAAGATTTCAGGTAGTTCTAAAATATTCTACTATTCCATAACGGTCAATATCAATATCCGCTAGGTTATATAGATATAAACCATTCAAGAGCCATATGGACTCGACAGAACTAAATTGGTATACTTATTTTAATGATATCTCTATAATAGTTATGTGGATTGGAATCAGCCCAAGACCTGGTTTGACGCCTTTTGGTATAAAATCGCCCTCATGATGGTTTAGTTAATTGTGCAAGAATTGCGGTCGACATAGAAGGTATCTCAAGAGTCTAGATGTAATGATAATTCACTCAAATGCTAAATGTTCAGTAAATATCAGCTAACATTTTCAGTGATCGTTAATCGCTAATCCAGAACCGAAGTCTCTCTCATTTTAATAATCTTTTCATCCACCTTAATGCTTATCTTTGGGTTTCCTCAGATCTGATAGGTATGATAACTTACTTCACACCCCAACTCAAATTGTCGTATCCAAAAATCCAAGGCCCAACTGTGTGTCTGACTACTATCATCAACAAGCCCACCACAAGCTGCATGGCCAAGATTGCAAGACACAACTTGTCTTCTCTCATGGGGCCAAACCACACCAAGAAAAGGTTAATGATGGTAAAGTTGGAAAACCGGGAAATGTTACCTTTATCGTCTCTTTCTATCTTGACCAAATGTAACTTTTCTAAAACAGTGAGCAAAACCTTAGGTAACAATCCTTGTTTTGTGAGTTCGCCAAAACTGGGGTACATCAATCCGTCCTTGATATTGAACTTGGGAAGTCTGTGTCTGGGGCATGGGATAATTCCAAATATTTGAGGTGCAGAATAAATAAAGTTGAGGATTTGGGGTAACAAGAATATCAACAAAGTCTTTGAAAAATGGCCCAAAATACCCACAATAGCGAAGACCATCCCACTGAAATAACAGTAGGTATCACCAACGAATACTTTTGCAGGAAACCAGTTATACTGGAGTAATCCCAAGGACACACCAAGGAATGGCACTATAAAGATCACTGAAAACAAGTGACTATCGTAAGCAGCTTGTGACACATTGGGGGACAACAAGTAGCATAAATCATTGGTCAAGAATATCACCGCAAGTACAACCGACTGACCCACCTCAAGTCCGTTGATACCTGCCAAAATGTTGATGGAATTTGGAGAAAAGATCGAAATAGCCGACATGTAGCCATAGTAAAATATACCGAGGTCGAGCAATTTAGGAGAATCTTCAGGAATGGCATAATCAGTAGGGAGCGAACTGAATGACAACCCAGTGACAGAAGTCACGATATGGTTTCCCAAGCGAATAAAAAAGTTGAGCACCTCTAAAATCAGTTCACCACCAGGAATATCGGTCAAAAATGAAGGTATGACTACCGAGGTGACACTGAAATCCACATAATAAACAATCAACAACGGCAAAGATGCCACTGCTGGCAAAAAGAATTTATGTCTCCACTTGATATCAAAGAGATCATCAAACAACCCCAAAAGCGTGGTAGATTGAAGACACAACACCGCACTCAAGTACTCAGCAAGTTTATTGTGAGGAAACAACTGACTCTTGGACGACTCATACTGACTGGTATAGGTATTCAGCATGCTTTGATCATTGGACAACGAATTGAATGAGATAAGGTACTTGAAAAACACAAATGGAATAAGACTGAACATGATGAAGAGATAAGTCACAGCACTGACTATTCCCATCGATTCAGGAAGTTCACGTACTGGTGGTGCCTTCGACATATCCTTACCCTTTAAGCCAATTCTTTTAAACGCTTCCAGAAGACGTGGAATAAGAGTGATGGTGGTGAGATAACCGATGATACTAAACCCAGTGACGGTTCGGAGGGGTGAGTTGGGATGGATGAGCGTTAGAGCCCCTCCCAAGACGGCAAGCTTGAACACCACGGCCATAGCTTAGTTTAGAAACAACAATTGCGGAATCTTTCACGACGATCTGAGTTGTCTAAAGTGACGTGGATAGTGGTGTGCATACAACCCGCTGCTATTTTTGATAAGATAATTATTCAGTTCTAGACCTGGAACCATCCATACAAATCTACATCTACTACCTTATTGTCCTTTGACCAACTCATTACAACCTTTTCATTGATACACCACACGCTCTCACAATTTTAAACTCGACTGTTCCCATGAAACCGTTTGTGACCGGCCACGAAGAACTTATTCACGACATCAAGTACGACTTTTACGGCAAACATATCGCCACAGCATCGTCAGATCAGCACCTCAAGGTGTTTGACCTCGACACTTCCACATCCACCTGGGTTCTCAATGATCTGTGGAAGGCACATGACTCCTCCATCATCAAAATCCTGTGGGCCCATCCCGAATTCTCCAGCTCCAAAATCTTAGCCTCGTGTTCGTTCGACAGGACTGTCAAGATTTGGCAAGAACAGCCAGATGAGCTCCATGGGTCGGGCCGAAGGTGGATTAAATTGGCCACTTTGGCCATCGAGTCATTTGGACCCATTTATGATGTTGTATTTGCTCCAAATCATTTAGGCCTTAAATTGGGATGCGTAGGTTCGGATGGTATTTTCAGAATTTATGAGTCATTGGAGCCTGGAGATCTTACTAACTGGGCATTAACTACAGAATTACCCATCTTATATCTGCAATTACCAGCCAAAAGCTTACAGAGTAGTTTTGCTATAGAATGGTGTCCTGCAAAATTCAGTCAAACTGAGAAGTTCATAGTCATTGCCTTAGACCAGGGGTTTATTTACGGCACAATTTCCAATAGCCAGCAGTCGATTGAAGCATCTAATGATGATGATGAGGTTGGGAATAAGGGTGATATCAAATATCTAAAGTTGGGGAATTTACCAGAGCACAATGGACTTATACGGTCAGTTAGTTGGGCTCCCTCCATGGGAAGAGATTATCATTTAATTGCAACTGGGTGTAAAGATGGATATGTTCGAATTTTCAAAGGAACCGAGCTTCCTGGAGGAGAATTGAAGATTGAAACATTGGCCAAGTTGAACGATCACAAGCTGGAAGTATGGAGAGTGAATTGGAACTTAACAGGAACTATTCTTTCCTCAGCTGGTGATGATGGAAAGATAAGATTGTGGAAGAGCAATTACGTAAACGAATGGAAATGTATGAGTGTGATAAACACCGATAATCGTTCTTTGAATAGAGTGGTAGAGCCAAAGCCATAACATGACCAAATGACGACGAAACTCAAACTGATAAAATTGGCCCATAGACATTCCGGCGTACTAATAAATGTATATTATACTGTCTTTTACTGAACAATTAAGTTCACTATAAATGTAATAATAAATTCATTTTAATCACATCTACTTTAGTTCTAAATGTTGATTTGTATGTATAATTCTAGTTGTACAATATTCATATAAACGTACATGATCCCCTTAACTCTATTAATCATTTTTTACTCTTCTTTTCTTCCAACTTGCTCCACATTTCTTCTTCATCACTTTCCTCTGCCTTTTCTATATCTCTTCTTCTCTTTCTTTGGATAACAGGTTGCTTTTCAACGCCTTCTTCGACAACTTCCTCCTCATCTTCAAGATCAAGCACCAACGCAGACAGGGTCTCGACACCAAGATAAACCTTGGCCAAAATATCTCTGGATTCGATATCAAACACTCTGAGGTATCTGTCCAAACCACCAGCCACAAGGACCTCATCTTCGGCATTTTCGAGTGCATGTGTGGCACCAGTATTTCCACCTTGGGAGAACTTACCCAAGAGTTTGAGGGTAGGTTTAATCACGTCACCGGCAGAGGCAGAATGGATTTTATGAGCCTTTTCATCCTCCTTGATCAATGAGTATTTACCAATCAAGCTGTGGACATCTGTTACGATAATCGACTCTTGTTCTTCATCTCCATAAGTCATGGCTACGATGGCCTTTTCACAAATCTTGTAGTCTTTGAGTGGTCTTCTGCCATGGGTGGTGTCATAAATTCTTAATTGGCCGTATCTGGTACTTGTGAGTACCTTGAAAGATTCTGGAGTAGGTGTTTCTTTGAAGAATAAAATGTTACTGATCCAAACAGGTACCCTTAAATCAAGATGATCATTTTTAACGTTTTTAGCACTAAAAAGTACTTTTGGAGTAAACTCTACCTTTTCTTCGAATATGGCATTGGTGGTGTTCTTGGGATAAATCTCTATAATTTGTAAATCATTCTCTTGTCCTCCATAGGCATACACACCTTCAACATATGGATTAGCCACGAATGAACTGATGGATCTTGATGATGGTAAGTTAATGGCAATTGGGGCATAGTCGAACTCTTCGCCCTTGAAGTGTATCAAGAAAACTTTGCTAGATTCGAATGCAACAATAATGCTATCCAAACTATTGATTTGAATGAGGGCAACTGGCTTATCCTTGGAGTCCACGTCCAACTTGTAGGTGTGTAAAAGTTGATACTTCTCTTCATCAGCAGCATCAGGGTCCTGAGAGTCATATATGGAGATGTTTCCTCCTACTCTTGCTCCTATCAAGTAAGTGGAATGGAAGTCTACCAAATGGGTGATTTTATTTCTGAAACTGTTTGCGGGATCGAGACCGAAATTTTTCACCGATTTGGGCTGCACGGCATCTTGCTTGGAGGTATCGGTCCCTCTATTACAGATCACTTCTTTGAGAGATCCAGTATCGTCAGCAGTGACCAAGAATTTCATTGTGTGATGAGATGAGTTGAAAATGTGCGATAACTGGTGCGACAAATAAATGGGTGTATCACTATGAGATTTTGTAAGGGCCGTTCGTTTACAAATTGAAAAAGACAGTAAATAGTACAGCAAACTAAGAGAAGGCCAGAAAAGTTATAGAAGAAGAAAAGCGAACAAAAAGATAGTATATAGGGCACGCTATAACAGGCTAACTTAAGGGTAAAAAAACTATAAACGTAATTACAGTTGACAAAAATCAAAGTAACTATAGGAACAATTCAGCCATGAACTTGAAATCCATTCATCACCTTGGTCATATTAATTAATTTTTCATCATGTTCACATCAGAGGAAATACACTCAATTTTTTACTTGGCTAGGTCCACATTTTTGGGTGAAATGACTAGTCGCATCCAAGTTATAATACTTGGCGGAGTTTGATTTTATCTAATAAAGTGTTGACAATAAAGATGGGCTGTATTTTTCACGGAGGCTAAAGAAGCTGGTGCCACAAAGCTAGGGGTTTATAGTTAATTAAGATGTTAACTAAAAAAAATAATAATTCTCTAACGGTGACTACTTCAAATACTGGAGAGAATTGTGTGCCTTATGGGTATATGTAGAAGAAACAAAAGTAGAGCAATACTGGAGAGAATTGTGTGCCTTATGGGTATATGTAGAAGAAACAAAAGTAGAGCAATACTGGAGAGAATTGTGTGCCTTATGGGTATATGTAGAAGAAACAAAAGTAGAGCAATACTGGAGAGAATTGTGTGCCTTATGGGTATATGTAGAAGAAACAAAAGTAGAGCAATACTGGAGAGAATTGTGTGCCTTATGGGTATATGTAGAAGAAACAAAAGTAGAGCAAATCGAAAGACATGTCTATGTACCGATAACAATTAATTTATTGGATGTTAGTAGTAGTTTCTATACTTGTCTCGCGTTATCAAATCATACATATGTGAAGCCTATATGATTCAAGTCAAATTTACCAGAGATGTGTAAAAATTACTTTTTATATTTTATTTGAGGGGTTAGGATGTGGCCAAGATACCTGTTATCTCCTGTCAATTATTTCACACTCAAAATTGAAAGCCACGAGCCTAATTATATACCATGATGATATAATTGTTTATCGACACGCTATACTACTCTAGCTAAAATTCAATTTGGCATTAATTATATTTTTGGACTGAAATCTCGTCAACAATCGGTTTGAGCTAAACTAGAGAATAGAGTGCTGTGGATTGGAGTTACATCCCTGGAGATAATGGATGCAATTTTTATCGTATTTTCCAAAAGCACTACACTTTGGTCTGGTGTGACTAGTTAAAAGAGAGACGAGTTGTAAGTTAAGAATGATTGGATGGTGTTCAGGATCTGGTGGCTATTTGGTATGCTGGATTAAGATTAGGGGTATATGTAGAATCACTTCAGATTTGAACCCTCTGATTTGCAGTAAGAAGTGTATAAACGAACAATCCCATCACGATAGAGTCAGTAGAGCGTGTTTTGGCTTCCAAAATCCACTCTAAGTGAAAATAATTAGCCAAATAATTTTTCGTTTTTGTCTTGATAAATATAGTTAAAAGTTCATTTTCAAGAAAAAGGTCCCTTGGCCCAGTTGGTTAAGGCGCGGTGCTAATAACGCCGAGATCAGCAGTTCGATCCTGCTAGGGACCACTTCTTCCAAGGGCGTGTGGCGTAGTTGGTAGCGCGTTCGCTTAGCATGCGAAAGGTCTCCGGTTCGACTCCGGACTCGTCCATTTTTTTAATTTTTTAGAAGTGAATTGCCCCACAAAACGTAACAACTTATGGCTACTTCTGTACTGCATTATAATGGCTCGTCAGAGTACCCTGAAGTAAGCCTCTCCCTTTTTATCAATGCCTATTCGTACTAACAAGAAGAATGAGTGGAGTTCACAAAGACAGGCTGTACTAGAGCAATACATCAAGGTCTATACATCCAAGCTAAATGATCCATCATCTTTTTATAACGATCTCGATTGGAAACAGCTTATACTGAGCTTGGATTTAGACGACCAAGAGTATATCTTATTGAAGATAGATGAATTGTTTAATGATTATTTGTATGATCTTCAGGGAGCCACTCCAGATGTATGGAAAACAAACAACAACCCTATATTTAAGCAAGTGAATCAGACCATTGAAGGAGCTGGACTCGAGGATTCTAAAGCTATTGAACCAGAGAAGGTTACAGAAACCCCCCAACCCGTGGAAATAAAGCGCAACCAATCATCGACTAAGTTACCATCGCCATTGAGCATTCGAAAGACAGAAAGAAGAACTTCCCTAGAGTTGAGACCCACGGGGCTCAAAATAGGGCCAAGTTTTACAGGAGACTCTAATTTAACCAAGCCAGCGGAGGCTAGTACGAGCAATATCAATGTCATTACAAGAGCAGAGGTTAACTATAGACCATCGGAAACTAAAAAAGAACAACCAAAAGTACTAAATCGATTCAAGGGAGTCCAAAACCGACTCAAATTATTAGGTAAGAAGAAAGATTCAAGTTCAAATCTGACACAGGAATTACTAAAGTCTCCAATCGACCCCAAACCAAGACTGAATATTGAGGTATCTCCAGAAGAAAGGCGTAGAAGAAGACTGTCTGTGGTAGGGATGAATTTGCCATTATATATTAAAAAGCAGCTTGAGGAAGAAGTGATTGAAGGTTCAGCTATAATCGACTCTCCAGAGAGTAAAGAAGAATCCAGATCACCCAAAGCCATTTCCAAAGTCTTTGCAAAAAAGCTTAATTTGTCACCTCAACCGACTGATGCACAAGAATCCAAGGACTTATCAAATACGAATTCATCATCTAAGGACAGAAGTCCAAATAAAAACACAAGATTGAAAAACCTTCTTTCAAATTCACAATCACTTTACTCCAATGCAAAGGATATCACAGGTATGACTAAAAATCACGAAGAAATTGAGTCGGATATCGAGGATAAAGAATATATACTGCCCAATCTGTTGACCAGATACTATGGCAATCAACTTGAAGATAGTGATAGTAATGACGAGATTTTAAAAGTGTTGGATGAAGACGACGTTGATTTCGTCAATGTGAATGAAAGCGACGAGCTGGAAGTCAACGCTGATGATCAAGACGATGACTATCTATTTAAAATATAATTACCCCGTTGAAAAATACGAGAGAAGTTAGCTAGAGTTGTTTGATTCTCTATGAGACTCTTATAATCCAGGTTGTTACCACAAAACTACTATGTTCATCTTATAGATGACTACAATTAATTCAAATTATGATCGTCTGTATATTACTTCGATTATGGTCTATGCAGATCATATATAACATTATAATCCCTTATATTACAATTCTATAAGCGAGCTTCCTAAAACGGCTCGTCTTGATTCTTGATCCATCTCAAGGTATACTCATACGTAAATAGTGATACCGCACTGGTGGGTGCCGTCTTTAGAATGCTCACCCCAAAGCCCTTGTATAGTCCATACAACCCCTCATTCATAAGAATATTTGCAGTCAACTTGATGGCCGAAATGGGAGGAGAGTTCTTGGTGATGGTGTACATCTGAGTTCTTTTCCTCACGGTATCTAGAGGGAACGTTAACGCTTTAGAGGTGGCACCAGCGGCAAATCCACAAAATCCCTCTATAAATGGTACGTTCTGGTAGTCTCTAGAAAAGTCTCTCGCTAATTCATAAGCCCAGAACATCAACCCTGACGTAGCAGCTACTGATAGCATGGCAGGTCGTATTCCCGCAAACAACCCCAACACTCCTTCCTTGTGCAAGATATTGCTAATGGTAGCGGACATGGAAAGTAACTTCTTTGATGAGTTTGCTGCCAAACGCGTTCTCAACAAATCAAACGGGTATGTTCCCGACGTACTAATGATCCCTGTTCCTATTCCCACAATTAAGGAGTGACTGGAGGAGCTTAAGTCAATGTGGTAGTTTTTCTCCAAATCGCTAAGCGAGCTACTAAGCATCGAGTAACTGGTGAACTGAATACCCCCATATAATATATACATGATTTCGGCGGGAACATTACCCTTCCAAAGTGCCACCACTCCTTCGTTTTTGAGAAGATCCTTGAGCACCACATTCAATTTGGGACGGTTGGAAAACCGTTGTTCTTGGAGTTGAAGTCGAATCTTAATGGTGTCCAAAGGTGCTGTCACCGCTCTGTTGTTAGTGAGAACTCAAGGAGGAATAATCAAACTTACCGTGCTATGGCACCCGAGGTCGATCCTGCTATAAGGGCCTCGTATGGGGTCACATTGGAACCTTTTCGGAGATGGTCTTTAGACATGGTGATGATT
Source organism: Suhomyces atakaporum (assembly GCA_030561405.1). Classification (NCBI taxonomy): domain Eukaryota; kingdom Fungi; phylum Ascomycota; class Pichiomycetes; order Serinales; family Debaryomycetaceae; genus Suhomyces; species Suhomyces atakaporum. The sequence continues at coordinate 66,826 of JAKTXH010000049.1, forward strand.
ATGCAGGCGATCGCGTAGATAGATGAAGGTTCCTAATACTTTCAAAATCACACATCCGCAAATTCACTAGTCAACCAAATTTCAAAACACCCATTCAAGTTACAAATCACACTTCTCCACCTTTCTAATACAGCTTGCTGTAGCCAATTCACTCAAAGTGTATCTCAACTATCACCATCCACTGATCTCATCGAACGCATTTGATCATGGAGACCTTACCAGAACATCCCCATATCCCACACTCTCAGTTCTCAGATCTTTACACCAAGTTCTGTGCCATTGACAATACTTTGAACCTCTACTATACCTCGCATAGTGTGGATCCAGTTTTGGTAAAGATCTTAGACTCAGCAGCGTCTTTGGCACAACGGAGAATTATCGTCAGAGATATCGAGACAATTCTTCTGATCAACCCCAAACTATTCACGATTTACATTGAACCCCTGATCTACGTTGACTTTTCAAAAATCCACATCAAATTTCCTGTAAATTTCACTCAATCCATGATCCAAACTCGAAAGGCATCCTTTATACGTGATCTTGCAAAGTGGATTGATGCAAACAGGGATACACTGGTATTTGGCGCCGTGATAATAAGCGAGTTGGTCAAAAAGCCTCCGCCTGAGACCAGTGGTAGATCTCTGCCTAATAGAGTTGTCAAACCGATACGTAAACCATCATTAGCAGACCTCAAAAATACCACTTCAAAATTTAAATTTCAGGAGAAAATAGAAGAAATAGAACAACAGAAAAATAATGGGTTAAGCTTGTTAGAGAGAATTAAATTAAAGGAGAAATTAAAACAGGAACAATTACAACGAGATCGAGAATCAAACGCTCCTGAAGTACTTTATGAAAAATACTTGGTGGGAAAACTACCTTCAATCTATGACGTGCTATATCAAGTAAGCAACAATAATAGAAAACCAGGTGAAACCCGAACATTTTCCTTACTCAAAATTACCCAAATCATTGTTGATAGTCACGATTATCCATTGGATAAAACCGAGGTTCATGATGCGTTGAAACTAATGGATAAAAGACTTGGTGATGATTTTATAGTATTGGAGAGAAGTGGTATTACCGTGGTAAAAGTAAAAGACCTTGACCGAGAAAGTGACTTAAAAAAACTCGCAACCGACACTAAAAATTAAACATTCAGGGCCATATTAATAATGTATATATCCTTAAGCCCGCTGACGATCATCTAGCATACCACATCTAATACATTAATTTCACTACACTTTGTAAAGTAACTACTTTATTATATACAATTCTATAAATTAATTGTCTCAAGGAATATAGTATGGGTTCGTATTGCTTAATCATCCCTTAAAGCAATATCAGCAGGTGCTGAGTTCATGAAGAAATGTTTCAAAGTTAATTCGATGGCCCAAGTAACTCCCAAATCGGCCAAAATACAACCAGTCAATTTGGTCTTGAAAGTAACGTCCATAGGGACAAATTTCATGGCTTCATTTAATTCAGGCATGAATTCAGTGGATCCAGCAAGTGCCAAAGCAGCAACTCCTAATAAACCGTAAAACATACCCTTGTTATCTCTAATACTTTCTCTAAATGGTAAACCTTGATAATTCACAGCAAAGGTAGAAACTTGTTGTGCCAATTGTAATAAGAACATACCAGTGTTTAATAAGGAAGGCTCGAAAGTTTTTTCTAAGTCAACTTGAGCTTCTCTTGGTTCCAAAATGTAGATTTCACGAGTAATATAAATCAAAGTGATAATATGAACAGCAAATTGACCCAAAATAGATCCCATGATATAAGTGTTAAAAATACCATCTTGGGGTCTTTCCTTGGATAATTTTTCAACAGGCTTACCACGAGAGATGGAGAAGAAACAAACAGATAACAAAAGACCAGAAACAGTAGCCTGTCCATCACCAAACTTAATACCTGCCAAATATAAAACGGAAAGGGAGTATGCGGAAATCAAACAGTTCAAAGCCAAAATCTTGTACATTTGAATAGTGGATACCAATGCACAACGACCTTGACGAATAATATGAGTAACTGTGGCAACACTGGCCAATTTGGAAGTAAATGGAGCAGCAACAGAAGCATCACCTAATTTCAAAACTGGAACTTCATCTTCATTCTCAGCATCATTCAAAGCACCTAAAATAGTATCGGCGATAGCAGCTTGTGACTTGTTCTTTGGTACGATTGGGACTCCTCCTGTTTTATTAGCAATTTCAACAGCTTGTTTCATATCGTCAGTAATTTCAATACCCTTCTTTTCCATAGCTTCTAAGTATTTAGGATTGGATGGACCAGGTGGATAAAGATGAGCAATAATTTCAGGTACAGGAGGTGGAGGTCTTTGCCAATTGGTAAAGAGTTGGACTTGTTTCTCGTAAATCTTCTTTTGAATTTCGATCTTCTTATTTTCAGCAATCTTCTTCATACCTTCTTCAGTACCGTTTAATAAAGCAACACCAATATGAGCTTGTTTCAAGGCACCAACATCATTGGTACCATCACCACACATCAAAGTATTGTAACCAGCTTCTTTCAAAGAAGTCAAAATAAATTCCTTTTGAGAAGGAGAAACTCTAGCATAAACCCAAGTGTGCTTTAACAATTCCAAAATTTGTTCATGTTCAGCCAAATAATTCAAAGCATAACCAGTAATACAAACATCATAGTTTTTGAAGATTTCGGAGTTAATTCTATCAGAAGACTTGAAAGGAATGACAACGGATTCATCGACATTTCTCCAAACTAAGTTTTCTTCTTCATTAACTTCATGGTGATCTTCAGGAGCATCCAAAATCAAAACATCCTTAGTTGTAATAACAACTTCCTTAGCAACATGACAAGCAGTTAAAGGATTATCACCAGTAATCATCACAGAACGATGAGAAGATTCATTCAACATCTTGATGGTTTCAATTGCATCTGGCTTTAAAGGACAATGGAAAACGATAAAACCAGCAAAGTGTAATTTAGATTCGATTTGATCTCTTTCAACTTTGGTAACATTAATATTAGCATCCAAATACTTGTAAGCTAAAGCCAAAACACGGGAACCAGATCTAGTGAACGATTTATAGATTTCTTCATAGTTTTCTGGAGCATCAACAATCATATTACGAATGGTTTCTGGGGCACCCTTAGCAGCAACAAAATTTTTACCTGGTAAGGTACTAATAGAAGAAATAGCAGAAGATCTCTTTAAAGAAGATGAGAATTGGAAACGACGCAAAATCTTAATCTTTTCAGATTTACCATTCTTAGATTCCCTTTCAACAGTATCCTTAGCACCAACATTCCATTTAGCAGCCTTTAAAGTGGCTTGTTCCATTGGATCACCAACGATTTCACCATCATCTAATTTAACCAAAGCATGAGCAGAACCCAAAACGTACGAAGTGGTTTGAGGAGCTTCTTCACAAGAAAACAAATGATGAATATCATCATTCTTGAAACCAGCCAAACCTTCAAAAACCAAGTCTTCAGCAGTCAAAGTACCGGTTTTATCAAAACAACAAACATCGATTCTACCAGCCAAAGGAATTCTGAAAGGTTCAGTACAGAAAATGAAATACTTTTGTAATGAAGAAATCGAAGCATTAACAGCCATGGTTAATTCCATAGGTAATTCAGGTGGAACAACTGAGGTGATGACAATGATACAATCCAAGATCAATTTAGATTGGATTCTACCCATTTTGGTACCTTCAACCCAAACGTACCAAGATGCAGCGATAGCGAAAACCAATAAGAACAAGATAAATAAGAAAGCTTCTTTATTACCGACCTCGACTCTTTCACTAGAGAAAATCATCATACGGACCAAAGAACCTTGAGAAGTTTCAAACCCAGTCTTGGAGACAATAGCTAAAGCACCGTTATCAGGAGCAACAGGAACAATTGGATTTTCAGGTTTGGTAACTTGTAAAGCCATGGTACCACCGTGCAAAAGTGAGTTTTTATCAAGACCTTCAGGATCCAAGTTTTCGTTACCTGGTCTCAATTTAATAGATTCTTTAAGTAAAGGAGTAGATTCACCGGATAACATTGCTTCATTAACAATAGCAGAACCATCGACTAAAAGTAAATCACAGGGAAGAGCGAACTCTTCTTGAGTTCTTGTGATAGAAACCAAATCTCCTGGTAACAATTCAGTTGTTTGTAATTGTTTCCATTTACCATCTCTATGAACATAAATTGAATAAGGTTTAATACCCATACTTTGAAATTCAGACATGGTGGCTCTTCTTTGGAAGACGGTCATCATTTCAAAAGAAACAGTCAGGAAAAGCGAGAATAACGAGAAGTACCATTGATCATCCATTAACCAAAGAGCCACGGAAAAGATTTGAAACACGAAGAAAGGGGCCACGGCATGTTCCTTAAATAACTCCCAAAAAGTAGGAATAGGAATATCGAATTTGTTTTCACCATAGTTTCTTTGATCTTTTTCTAAATCACCATTCAATCCTTTAGAAGATTGAAAAGTACTAAGAACAGGAAGGGAATCAAACAGGAATTCAGGAGCAGAAAACTTTTGAGATTCATCATGAAACAAGTGTCTTCTCTTTTGGTACAAGAAACTGACTTGTTTTTCACCATCATGAAAAGTTTCACGATTGATTTTACAAATCAGACCCACCCCAGCATTAGGAGCAGGGGTAATTTTGATATGAGAAGCTTCAGCAATGGATTTAACAGGAGTATAGTTGAAACGGGCGTTGACGTCAAGGTTCCAGTGGGGCATCAACCAAAACAACAAATTCACAGACACAATGGCCAAAAGGTAGACGAAAGTCCATTCTGATCCCACGATATAAGTGTCGTATCTGTTGAAGTAAATTTCAGCAAAAATGGGGTATATGATGGTAAAGGGCCATACATAAGGTCTTAGGAAGATGGACTTGGGCACTAACAACTCTGCAGCCAACACAGAGGGGTTATTGACAATATCAGACATGGTAGTTGATATATTGAAAAGTGGCGAGCGAACACGAAATAAAAGTGAGAAAGGCGACGAGCATGAGTGATAAGAAAAGAGGTACACGTGAAGGGCAGTGTGAAGTACCAAAAACCCGAAAAGAGTTTAGGGGAGCATCATAGGGATAAATCTATAGGAGAGAGGACTTCAAGAGTATACTAAGGGACGGGTGTGGCCGTAATATTGAAAATTATCAGATGCGACCGATTTCTGGTGCCTTCTGTGAGTGCGGAGCACTATGAAATAGTAGTTCATATTTGAAACGTTATTTATTAGAGAGGAAACTAATTAAAGAAATAACTTATGAAAGAGGTTACTAATTAAATTAGATGAATAGTTTGTGTTTTATTAGTAGCACACAAGAGAATATAAAGAGTGTTGATGTGTAAAGTCTCGAGTAGTAGTTATGAGTTAGTTCTAAATTCGCAGTGTCACTTTGGTCGCACATACTTGGCCAAGGTTGCAATATGCTTAGCTGAGTTGCAATATGGACCATTGATGGTAACAACATGGATACTTCTGGCTCCGATTTGGTTTGTACCTACATTTGGTGCCGCTAATTGTAAGCCAAGTTGATAATTATACTTAATCAATGTGGCGTATATTGAGACCCTCGTATAGGACAGTACATTGCCACTACTAGAAACACTACACAATATCATGGACCTCACTATAAACACTGCTCAGTAACATCCGGGCAATCTCGCTCTCTAGACACTCTCTTTATTTACCAATTATCGACGGTTATTAATTATTCACTCCTCCCTCTACACATTCCTGAAACTATGTGGAATCGTAAGAAAAACTTTAAAATTTGCAAAATTCACTAATCTGAAATTCCAACTATTGGCTGGTACTTAGAAGCCGGGACATTTCCACGGGCTTCTTGGTTGAAGATGCAGCTATTACTAATCCATCGGACCAAGAACTTATTCGGAGTCCGCCAATAACCGGAACATTTAATTCTACGGAAATGAAATATCGTTAATAACCTGACCAGAACCACCGTAAACCACCGTTAACCACCGTTAACCACCGTTAACCTCCGTTTACTCACACCAGAATAGTTGCAATATCGATAAAAGCCTAGAACACGTCAAGCCCATTAATGGCTCTGTGTTTCCCAGCTTCACCTCCAAATCATGGCAGCGGGCTCAACGGTTTGGGTGCGCCAAGCGAGATGCGATAATTCGAAAAGGGTATGATTCGACGGTAATTTACCAGTCACAAGTGTAGAGAATAAAATCAAGTCAGGTGGTATAAATCACGCCAAAAGAATTCTGCTTGTACCACCGCTTGTAAATTGTTCTTCTTGTTTCCCAAGTTGCAACTTTTGATCCAATCGCTACACCGTCAAACTTTAAGCCTTTTAATACTGTCGAAACTAACTTAAAAACTGTGGCGCGCAGATGACATCAACTGATTAAGTATTCACTATGGCTGTCTATATATTTGTATATAAATTGCTAGAGGTTTTCCCGTAGACTCCAACCATGTCATTCACCGAGATCCCCATCATTGACTTGAAGCTTGCGGCCGACGCTGCCACCAAACCACAATTTCTTCAAGATCTTCGCCATGCCCTCATTAATGTGGGGTTTCTACTCCTTAAGAACTACGAAGAGGTGGGTCCGTCTCAGGAAGACTTGAATAATATAAAGCAACAAGCATTTGATTTTTTTGCTCTTCCTGAGGAGGTCAAGCTTCAGTGTGAAATGATCCATAGTCCCCACTTCTTGGGGTATACCAGACTTGCTAATGAGGTGACAGCCTCCCACACCGACTGGAGAGAACAAATCGATTTGGGAACAGAATTACCGGCCCCTGGTCCCGACGAACCATTGTACCGTAACATCGAGGGCCCCAACTTGTGGCCTGACGAAAACGCCATTCCCAATTTTCGTCCCACCATCGAGCACTTCATCTCCAGAATGACCAATCTCAGTGGAGTGTTCAGGGTGTTGGTGCTAGAAGCCATTGGTTTAACAGGAAACGCGTTGGACCTGTACTTCAAGCCTAACCAACAGTGTAAAATGAAACTTATCGCATACCCAGACTCTTCATCGTTGGAAGGTAAAAAGTCATATGCTCTTGAGGATACCAGTGAAACCAACCAGGGAGTGGGGCCCCACAGAGACTCGGATTTGATCACATACATCTACCAGGTCACAGATCATACCGACTCGCTCCAGGTGCAAAACTTCCAGGGAGAATGGATCACTGTCCCCAATATTCCAGGCACTTTGGTGGTGAATGCCGGCCAAACCCTCGAGGCCATCACTTTGGGTGTGTGCAAGGCCACTATTCATAGAGTCTTGACCCCTAAACCAGGCACCGGTACTCGGATCTCAGTACCTTTCTTTCTGACCATTGATGTGGACTCTTACGAGTCCACTCTCGATGAAATCCGTCCCGATATCCTCGAGTTGAAGAATGAAAGGGATCGTAAGATCAAGGACTGGGCGGTGGACGTGGGGTTCCAGTACCTGCCGGATGTGTCGAAAGAACCAGTTGGACACGCTGTGTTTCGCAACCGGATCAAATCCCATCATGACGTTGCCAAGAAATGGTACCCCGAAGTGTACAAGCAAGTCATGTCCGAGTTAGCCTAGAATGGGTGTAAGTATTTGCAGCCATTGATACAAGTGGGTCAAACTGGTATTATATAATGTTTCAACTAATGTCTGTGTGATAGGTCAGTTAATTATTATCTGTATAGTGTTACTAGTGGGTAGATATGAATGTACGATATTGTCTGTACCTCGTGCTGTTGCAAATCAGTAGTCTTCTTTACTACAAGTGGTCTATATACAATTTTTCATTATCTGTATATTATACTATGGTTGACAAATTCTATTCAATTTAGTTGTCCTTGTTGTCCTTGTTATCCTTGTTGTCCTTGTTGTCGTCGGAGTTGCTGTCGGACTTTTCAGACTTGGATTCGTGGTTCTTTTGGACCTGGGCGTAGGCGTTTTGGGCCTTGTCTAAGAGAGAACCTTTCTTGGAGGTGTCGGAGAATTCGTTGTAAACAATCTTGGCGTCGTCGGCGTATTGACTGTAGTCATTACCACCTTGCTTGTTGTCACCACCTTGCTTACTGAGGAAGTCTTGTCCTTGCTTTAATAAACCGTCTAAACCCATCTTTGAATTAATGTTGTTGTTGATGGGGGAACAGGGAGCCTTTTATACTGCCGATCGGGGACAGGGATGGTCGACATTCCCCCAGAAGTCGCCGTCAATGCGCAATAGATGCATATGGAAGAACACGGTCGATTTAGTGGCTGAGATACAGCATAAATGAAACGAACCGAAATAAAAATGAAATGGCGTATGGCCGGGACTTGGGGAAATGTACCTATACGAACATTCTAAATGTTCATCATATGACTATCCTTTAACCATTATCCTATTTGACATATCCCAACTCCTGAACGGTTGAGATCTTATCGAGGATAAGCCACGCGATCTTAACCCTAATTGTTTCGATGCGCCGCGTTCATGCATGTCGCCGACCAATCACCTTCTATAAACACGTCTACAATTTCGTCTAACATATATACATTATAGCTGATCTACCTAAGCTTCGAGTTCAACCATCTTAAAGCTTCAATTTTTCTAAAATAGCAATGGTTTGTTCATAACCTTCGATTTCGGCATTGAATTTTTCTAATCTCTTGAACGCACTTTCTTTGGCACTTTCTTTAGTCTTCTCGGTAAACTTACTGATACCTTCATTAGTCTTATCGGCGAATTCTTGAGCGGCAGCTAACTTCTTTTGGACCTTGGCAATCTCGGCATCCAAATCAATTTGACCCTTAACCAACACATGGACAGTACAGTCGGGTCCAATGGCTTGAAGTGCACATCCAGAAGGAACGTCCTTAACATCCTTAACAACAGTAATCTTTTCCACCCCCTTAATCAAGGACACAATCGAATCTTGTTGTTCACCAGCAATCTTGTAAACTGCTTCGTTACCTGATTCAACGTAAACTTGTCCATTCTTGATGATATTGTATTGAGCCAATAAAGATCTGGCACCCTTGGTGATTTCCAATACCAACTCATAAGCTTCGTATGACTTGACGTCATCAAACTCAGCCACGTATTCAGGATATTTGGCCACTACAATAGATGGAGTGGTTTCGCCTTCACGACGTGGCAATCTTTGCCACATTTCTTCAGTCACAAATGGCATGTATGGGTGAATCAATCTCAAAGCAGAGTCAATACAAGTGTACAAGGTATCCTTAGCTGACTGTTGTTGTTCTGGAGTACCGTCTTGGATCAAAGTCTTTGAGTTTTCGATGTACACATCACATAATTCATACCAGAAGTTATAAATGTGGTTGGTAGATTCACCGAATTCACGCTTGTCCAAGTTTTCAGCAGCATTTTTAGCAGCATGGGTTAACTTGTGTAAAATCCATTTTTCAACCAATGATTCATTACCAGATTTGGCAGAGGTCTTAGGAGGCTTGTAATCATCTCCCAATTTACCCAATACGAACTTGGTGGCTTGGTAAATCTTGTTACAGAATTTTCTGTAACCTTCCACCCTCATGATATCCAAATTAATATCTCTTCCACCAGTACTGTAGGCACACAATGCAAATCTTAAAGCATCAGAACCACATTCAGGAATACCGTTAGGGTAAGAAACCTTTTGACCTTCAACAGCCTTGGTCAATTCTCTTGGATCTAAGTTACCCACCTTTAATTTATCATGTAATCCTTGTAAAGGAATACCAGCAATAACATCCAATGGATCAATCACATTACCCAAAGACTTGGACATCTTACGACCTTGAGCATCACGCACCAAAGAATGACAGAAGACCTCCTTGAATGGAACTTGACCAGTATGCTTTAATCCCAACAAGATCATTCTGGTGACCCAGAAGAACAAAATATCCCAACCAGTTTCCAATAACGAGAAAGGTCCGAACAATTCAAAGTCCTTGGCGTTCTTGTTAGGCCAGCCCAAAGTAGCAATAGGCCACAAAGCAGAACTGAACCAGGTATCTAAAACATCTTCATCTTGTTCAAGAGTGAATTTGGCATCAGGGAATTTCTTTTCCGCCTTAGCTTGAGCTTCTTCAACGTTTCTACCTGCAACCCAGAATTCGTTGTCTAATTTGTCATGTTCTTCAACTCCTTCAAGTTTGATGAAGTAAACAGGACATCTGTGACCCCACCATAATTGTCTGGAAATACACCAATCTTGAATGTTTTCTAACCAGTGGAAGTATTCCGATTCGGAAGTCTTTGGAATAATCTTGATGTCTCCCTTCTTGACAACTTCGATGGCTTCCTTGGCCATATCACTTTGCTTGACCCACCATTGAGGTTTCAATAATGGTTCAATGATATCTCCGGATCTGGAACAAATAGGAATGGACATTTCGTTGTCCTTTTGATCAACGTACAATCCCTTTTCCTTTAATTGTTCAATGACCTTGGCTCTAGCATCGAATCTCTTCATACCAGCCCATTCAGGTCCACAAACATCGTTCAAGTGTCCGTCATCGGTGTAGATGTTGATGACTTCCAAGTTGTTTCTCTTACCGGTGGCATAATCGTTTTGGTCATGACCTGGAGTAATTTTGACCGCACCAGTACCGAATTCCATATCAACAGCTTCAGCATCAGTAACAATTGGTAACTTTCTGTCCAAGAAAGGGTGGAGCACATACTTACCGTGTAAGTGAGTGTATCTTTCATCCTTTGGATGCACGGCCACACCGGTATCACCAAAAATGGTTTCAGGTCTGGTGGTTGCAACTGTCAATTTTTCATCAGAACCTTCGACTTGGTATGAGAACGAGGTCAACACACCAAATTCGACCTTGTTGTCGTAGTTAGGAACACTCAACAAAGTTCTACCATTAATGGTCTTGTTGTCGACTTCCAAGTTAGAGATGGCGGTGTTTAATTTCACAGACCAATTGACTAATCTAGTGGCTCTGTAAATGGTACCATCTTCATGTAATTTCACAAAGTTTTCAATCACAGCAGGGTTATATTCATCACTTAAAGTGAAAGCTTCTCTACTCCAATCATAAGAGGCACCCAATTTCTTGACTTGACCCTTAATTCTGTTGTGGTATTCTTCTTTCCATTCCCACACTTTACCAATGAACTTTTCACGTCCATAATCATGTCTGGTCTTTTTCTCTTGAGCCCAAAGTTGCTTTTCCACAACAGATTGAGTAGCAATACCAGCGTGATCGAAACCAGGCAAGAACAAAGTGGTCTTACCCTTCATTCTGTTGTATCTAATCAAAGCATCTTGGATGGCAATGGTCAAAGCATGTCCAATATGTAAAGCACCAGTGACATTGGGTGGAGGAGCAGGAATAGAAAATACACCTTCAGGCTTGATCTTACCATCTTTGGTCAATTCAGGCTTGAAAAATCCTTGTGATTCCCACCAGGCGTACCATGAACTTTCCACGTTCTTGGGGTTGTAGGCCTTAAAGGCTGGGTCTTCCAATGAAACCAATACCTTCTTTTCACCAGGCTTGGTTTCGTCAATAAATTCAGGAACAGGTTCAGCAACCTTTTTTTCCTTCTTAGGCTTCTTAGGTTGTTCGGATTTGGCCTTGTTAGCTTGGGCAGCCTTCTTGGCGTTGAATTTGGCCAATTTTTCAGCCTTCTTACGTTCCTTTTCTAACTCTTTGGCTGTCTTGGGAGGAGCTCCTTCACCAGCAGCACCAGTGGCGGGAACTGGAGCAGCTGTTGGGATCTCCGTTGGCTTTCCTGAAGATTCTGGGTTACTCATTCTATACCTTTGTTGAATACAGGGACGAAAATTACGTGGAATTCTTCGAAGTAGTAACCTGTGTAGATTCATACAAGGTGATAAAATTTTGACTCATCGGATTATGTAAGACGAATGAGCGACCATGTGAACCATGTTATTAGTACAATGGTGTAAATTAATTAATCTATGACTAATTGATGTTTTATTATAGTTATAGCAATGTGTCATTTGTGTTGAATTTGCTACTGTAATTTTTGCTACTGTAATTTTTGCTAATTACGCAAATTAAGAATTCGTCCCATACATGTTGTGGGTGCAAGTGATATATATACAACGAAAGCGAATTATGTATCAGATGATCAATGGCTCTAGATTATGGTCATTGGACCTTGTAAATGCTTATTTGTTCTTCAAAAAGTTCTTTATTTTGCCAAATTATAACTCCTTGATTGTGACTTCAATTGTGAATTTTGTCAAATAATCTTGTTCATTGCGAACTTGGTGATTAATCTTTCTTTTGTTTCTTTGATTCAGATTCTTCCCCTTCCAATTTTCTCTTTAACATTCCTGTGAACCATTTCTGTTTGTTCAGCGTAGACTCAGTTTCAGGCTTGGTAGCTGCTGGTAATAAAATTGTACTAAAATCGTCGAGACTATTTGACTGATTTTGGTTTTGTTTCTGTAATCTACTAGCCATTGCTTTAGTCATTCGAGCATTTGTGTTCGTATTGATCTTGATTTGACCAATTCTACCTCCTCCACTTCTGCTCATCCCCATACCGATTTCTTCACCAAAAGCATCCATAACTGTATCTTCTTCCTTACCAAACTCCATCTTATTTTGGGCTTTACGTAATTCTGACATTTGAGTACGTTCCTTCATTTTTCGAAATCTTCTACCACCTCTCTTTTTTGACTTTTGTTCAGTAGGAACCGGTAATGCTTTATCGGGTTGTTGTTCTGGTGGAGTCAAGAGCTTTTCTATTTTTTGTTTAATCTCCTCCAAATACTTCTCACCTATTTCACCTCCTGGCTTTGAGTTAGAAAGATCTATTCTTGCTGCCAATATCACTTTACCACTAATAATTCTTAGCACTGACCTAATAATATCTTCAGGTAAAAATTTAATGAGTTCAGAATGATATAAGTATCCCGCTTGCCTATATCTGAATTTTGATTTAGATTGTGATGACAAATCTCTTACACCAAGAGACGGTAAATTACATGAAGGTGTGAGTGCCAATTGTTTGAGAGACCCTGTAGCAATTAATAATTGAGAAGTAGTAATGGGACCAATTATGGCACTAATATTGGGAGCAAATTTGGCCAACTTTTCAGTAATAAAAGTGGAAAGCTGGTTTAAGATCTCATCGAGCTCCATCAAGATTCCACAACACGAGATAACCTTTCCCATGTCATCATCATCCAAAACAAATTGTTGTCGTACTTGTTGTATTGCAGCCATGACAATAACCAACACTTTTTCATTGGAAACCAACTTTTTGAGGTCGTCTTCATACTGTTTGATATTTATCAAATCTTGACGAATAATGGTAATGACTCTGGCATAATCTACTGCGTTCAACACAAGAGATTCCAACTCGGGAAACACCACTTTATATTGGATCTTAACCAAATTATGGAACACCTCGATATCCTGGTTGATTAGTGTAGATATTTCATTCACTGCTAGTAGAAACTTGTACTCATCACTTTGATTTTCTTCATTGACAAACGATAATAGTTCAGCATAGTCAGAGTCTTGAACATCGGAGTATTTGGCTATCCGAGCCTTGAGTTCGGGGATGAGTGGGTATACACGAGAAAACTGATGGAAATCCTTGACATCTTGAGTTCCTGACCCTTCTAAGATTGCCTGAAGTCTGCTATCCAATAAGTTTGCTTCTAAGAGGTGTTTGAGTTTGGCTTCAAAGGGAAGACTATCTGTGTGATCTATAGGAGTCTGTGGCACCTCCTGAAGCTCGTCTTCGCTTTCAGAAGAGTCAAAATCGTCATTCAATTCTTTAGTATAGTCTTCCATTATATTTAGGAAATGTCAGGTAGGTGATGCGATGATTATGTGTGTATACCACCCAACCAGTAACATTAAATGGGGTTATTTTTAGTGGGTTATTTCTAGTGAATTACTTCTAGCGGATGGTTGCTAATAAATTATTGGCTGAAATAATAGCTTTGGGATTGAAATTTTTCGACGGCTCCATAATGGTTGGTACTGATATTAATATTGCGATGAGAAGATGTGATAATTACCGGAAGTTTCAACTAAAATTGTGTAGTAATTTCCTGTTTGGAATATAGCCTTCCTCTAGGGTTTAATTGTCTCTAAATCTCACTTTTTAATCAAATGACACTGATAGAAAGAGCCCATGCCTTTTGTTTAAATACTTTCATATATATTTTTATATAAACTGCAGTACCATAGACCCACTCCATGTTACCATAAATATCGATTTCCTGTCAATAACCATTTGAATCTTCTCCATTAGCCCTTGTTGATTTTTCCGATACTTGTCATATTTTTTTTGTCTCAAAACTTGTCTTTATCAATCTTCACTAGTCAGTGATCTCAAGTCTCATTTCTTGTTTTCAGGCTCATCACGTCACCACTTTTCATCATGTCCCACCAAGTCGAAACAGGAGTCTTAAACAGGTCCGATGGGTCTGCTCAACTCATCATAGGCACCACCAAGGTGATCACGTCGGTAAATGGACCTACCGAGCCAAAACCAAGACAAGAGCTCCCTAATTTGGCTAGCTTGGAGATAGTCATTAGACCAGCAAAGGGCCTTCCTACCACAAGAGAAAAACTTTTAGAAGATAAACTTAGATCATTGTTACAAAGCATCATTATACGGTACAAATACCCTAGACAACTTATTCAAATAGTGGTACAGTTTCTCTCTAGTGAAGGTAAGTCTAATGTGTATACCAACAATGAGCTTAGTGCTGCCATCAACTGTGCTTATTATGCGTTGATAGATGCCAATATTGCCTTACATCATTCATTTGCAGCTGTATCAATCAGTCTCAATGCTGGAAAGTTGATTCAAAATCCAAACTGGCAACAGTTGAGTCAAGGTGATTCTAATCATGTAATTTGTTTCAATATTCAAGATGGTAAAGCAAAGAAATTATTACTACTCGAGAGTCAAGGTGACTTTACCGAGGAAGAGGTCTTTGACACCATAGCAAAAAGTGTGTCAGTATGTGAAGATATACATAGAGATCAACGTCGGTACGTGGAGGAAAAAATTAAAAGAGATTACATATGGTCTGCCAACATTGCCACAGAATAAATAATGTCAATACTTATCATAATAGAAAAACTCCAATTATATTTGAAATAATGATCATACCATAATCCATTTTGATTCTACTGTGACTCCTAATAACCGTGTAATTTTTAAATACAATAAGTAATGCAACATCAAAGCTTCTGATAGTCTACTAAATCTAACGTTGACTATACGATAACCTTGGTAAACGTAACTATATCTTCAGAACTAGACCCCAACCTTGGCTAATGCCTATTTAATACAATGTAGCCAAAGGATCCAATCTATTCCTATCACCACCTCCACCTATGTTCAATAAATTGACTTCTCCATTTGAAAACTTATTATTGGGGTTTAATTTATGCTTGAATGTAAATCCAATAAAATTATTTTGTCCCAATACCTTGTTCTTTCCTGAAGATTTTTCTAATAATTGTTCATTATGTTCTTGTCTGGCAAAGACATCTTTATACTTCATCATCATTTCTTCATCCTCAAAATCATCAAAATATCCCGCATCTTCTTCATTATCAAGTTGTGGAGTGAATGGTGGAGTCTTTGTTCTTAAATTCTCCCAGTCATCAATATCTTTGAAATACGCCATTTGTTGAATTTGTTTGAAATTACGAAGTCTGGTTGATGGTGAAGCAATCAACTTAACAATTAAGTTCCAAGTTCTATCACTGAAAACAAATCTTCCATCTTTAGTTTGAGGTCTTCTTAAACATGATTTCCAATGCTTTAAGTTATAATAAGTTTCATCTTGTTTAGAGCCTGAAAATGGTGGATATCCACATAATGCTTCAAATAACATACATCCTAATGACCAATAATCAATGGTATAGTCATAATTCTTACCTTCTAAAACTTCCAATGCCATATAATCAGGAGATCCAACAATTGAATTAGCCAAATTATGGTGACCTTGTGATTGTTTGAAGATTTTTTGTCTTTCAAGCATTAACCGTGAAGGAACCTCATAATTATCTAAATCTTCTAAACTTTTCAATTTAAGTCTCATCAGTTCAATTCTATCATTCGAAACAGTTCCTGCCGCTAATCCAAAATCGGTTAATTTTATATGGCCCTTGGAATCAATCAAGAAATTCTCAGGTTTAAGATCACGATGAGTAAATCCTAATTCATGTAAAGAATTCACCGCACTAAACATTTCACTGATATAAAACCGAGCATGAGGAGGAATCAAGTATCCTGTGTTATTGAGCAAAGTTCTGAAATCTCCACCGGGCACGAATTCCATAGCCAAAAATACCTTTTCAGGATCTTGAAATGCGTATAATAATTTAACTAACCATTCACTTCTGGTATTGGTTAAAATGTCTCTTTCAGTCAAAACATGTCTGGTTTCATCCAACTTGACCAAAAGCTTTTTATTCAAGACTTTAAGAGCACATATTTCTTTGGTATCTTTCTTTCTTGCTAAAAACACTTGACCATACCCACCTTGACCCACTTGAGTGATCATTTCGAAATCCTTATGCTTAGGCTTCAATCTTCTCTTCCGCAACAACGCTCTTTCTCTTCCTATATAATTTTTCCACTCCAATTGTTGTCTCTGGGTATTAGAGTTAAATGATGGATCACTCAATAATTTATTCTCCACCATCTTGGTCCGTTCTCTTCTACTAATGACATAGTCGAACATATCACAATAGTAGTCCAAAAAGTACAATTGGGCTACCGATGCTAATCTCTTAGTCTTGGGGGAATTAGCCTTTTTGTAGAACTCTTCCTTCGACAATTTCTTCTGGTTGGAGGGTTGTAACTGAGTGATATTCTGGTGGATATTCTGGACGTGAGCAGCCTGGGCCTGTGCATGGGCCTGGGCCTGTGCCTGGGGAAGCTGTTGGCCATAAGGGAAACGAGGTTGACTGGCATATGGCTGAGGAGAGTTATGTAAGATCGACTTTGTGGGAGAACTAAAGGGGGTGATATTCTCCTTGTTGAGAAGATTTTGGGTTTGCTGATGTTGGGGTGTTCTGGGTGGGTTATCGTATGCCTTGTAGCTGGTATCAATGTCCATCATGTTCGATGAAATCGACACGTTCTCCATGGACTGAGAGATATCGGCCACATCATCATAGGTCTGGGGCTTGGGTGACCTGAAGAAGTTGGCCATCTTGGACATTGCAAATAGTGGGGATTGGACCTTTGTAAGTTTTGGAGTTTTTGAATGAAAAAGGTCGAAGTTTTTGTTTGTGGATATTCAGATCTTTGGTTTAAACTTTGAGATGGGTTGAGGATGGTTTCTGAGAGCTGAGTGGGGATTGGGTGTATTTGACAGTCTGACTGAAGCAATAAATGATCTCTAAACTGAAACAAGCTGCTGGTTTGTTATGATTTGTGCGGTTTTGGGTATGATTCCTGAAGTCTTTGTAGGAGGCTTAATCAGGATGCTTGTGTACTTATTTCCCGATTCGCACAATATACAGCGCCTGTATACAGACCGATCATGACCTTTCTTTCATCTAACACAATGTATCCTAAACAGGATAATAGGGTACCAATTACGAGAGATGGAATGTGACAAAGAACATTATTGATGTCAATTTTGTCCCTTGATTGGAAGAGGTTCAGAGTGTACTTTTCAGGATAATTCTCATCCCCTTTAGTATGGGCGCGCAAGTTTTTTTATATACCTAGTTTGGATAGTTTTAGTGTGAACTGAAATACCAATTGTGATTGGAAAATTTAAACATGGAGGTTCGTAGTGCCCAATATCATGTTGCTAGAATTTTGGATGGAAGTTAGTATTGCTTAGACATATATTTGAAGTTTTCTGGTAGCTCAATGAGCCCACACTCTGATATATGACTATGTAAGTTTAGTGACAATGGCTCCATTACGCCAAACCAACCGATGAAGACAGTAAGCAAATTAATACGATCGGAAAAGTGGATTTGCCAATGTAAACCAACCTCCCGATTATCACTAATCCTCGTCTATAATATAACTAATCACATATTTAAATTAAATTGATGGAAGTATTTAATGATGTGGATGAAACTTGTGTGCTGAAGAAATGGCGTTCAGACTTGTATTAGGACTTTCTGGACTAGATCCTGTACCCGAAGCTCCTTCACTAAATGCTCTTCTATAATAGTCACAATCCACTTATTTGACATTTTCTACAAATATATTTCTTTGTCGTCATGGCAAATAAGAGGGGCTAAATGCAGCTATATCCCCAAATAAAACTTCTAAATATTTTGCGTTTCGGTCAAGTTATTGCCACCATTAGCCAGTAGAACAAATATATAGACGGTGGGACACTAGAGAATTATCGAATAGCCACATCCATTGGCACCATTCCAGATGTATACCTTCTCGTTACGATGCCCATTTTCGCAGCCAAAAACCATCAGTCTTAAGAATTAGGTCAATTTCTTACTCATCTTCGCCAATGAGAAAATGCTTGTATAAAGCTTTTGATAAATGGAATGAAGAGGTCAAACACACTGATGTGTAACCTCTCAATTTAGGTGCGGTGTCACAACATTGTACGGAAGTTCGTGATCTTGGTTTGTGAGGCTCGATCCAGCCATCAAATATACCGTATTTTCGTAGGCAAAGTAAAAGCAGCCACTGGAAAAGTGTTCCGATATCGAGAATGAGACTATATCAATCAGTAATGCTTTTCAAGACACTTTATCTAATAATAACCTCAATATGAGATAAAGAAACTTATTAATACACTAATTGCTGTATAGAGGATCAAATATCTTATTACTGATTACATCATCTTTAATATTCTTGGTGTTTTCAGCTTTTTCTAATGCTATTTCAATGAAAGGATTGAATTTATCATTCATTATGAACCATGCCAATGGTTCGAAGTCTTTAGTTAGTTGGACTCATTCCCAGTGGTCAAAATGCTTAAAGCGGGGACGTGCAAGCAAGCCTCAGCTAAATTTAAGTTTGTCCGTCAATGATACGGCCCTGAGTATCTTCCACATGATGATTCAGTTTCCTCACGAAAAGCACCAGTTGAACGACAGATACTGCACTACGTTTGGAAGGCTCTACCATTATGCAAGGAAATGTACCGCATAGTTGTAAGCATTCGTTTGTAGCAAAATAACACTATGGGGATGCACTATTATCTAGAAGTATTCGTTAATAATCCCTTATCAGTAAGGTGCTGTTGTGGCCGTGTATGTTCAAATATTTTTTAAGGGGGCATTATTATTATTAGCAAAACCGGGTCTCTGTCATCTTCACTATATAAGTGACATATCCCCTATTTCAAACTGACATATTTCCGTCATGAAAGTTCACTTCATTAATGTTTTCTTGTCATCATTGGCTTTGACTTCTGCAATCAGCTCCGAGAAACCTCATCCTAAACTGGCCAGGCCCCTCCCATACATATTTGGAGGGGCATTGATGGGTGCTGGTAGTACGCTTATTTATTTTGGTGTTTTTGAGCCTAATAAAGGGAATTGCCAACTGTTAGAGAGCACATAATTCAATAGCCCATTGTATGAGGTTGATCGATTATATTGCTTAGTGTCGTCACTAGTTAATGGTTAATAGGGCCTAATACTATCACTATAAAATTACTACTGTAGTGTATTTCTTGAGAATCAATAACAAGTTGGCACTTGAACCAATATCGGTACGTATTAATCCATAATTAATTCCAGACACTGATCGGTAGCTTCTTCAACTACTGTCGTGACTACCGTTTCTTTGTTGCTTTTATTGAATCACCATAATTTGGTCAATCCTTCCCAATCACCATTCTTTCTTCTGTTCCAATAACTCTTCTCTCCCTTGATGTATATCCATTCTCCCGAGTCTGGTTCATCTCCTCCCACATGTTTGAAAAATTGTGGTACATGGACAGTACCATCCAATTCCATTTGCTTCCTTCTGGTCCGCTGATCTTCTTCTAATTGAACTTTGGAAATTTCCGCCTCTTCAACCTTACCTTTTTCATAAATTTGGATATCGGGTCTTAATCTAGAATCAGTGGGTGCAAGCTTACCCTTTTCCATTTCAGTAATCTTATTAAGGGTACCAGAAAATTTAGTGAATCCAAATTTCTTCTTGTGATTGGGTAATAAGTCACCACATTCCCAAATCAATTTTTCAGTGGTATTCGTTTTTAATGTCAATGATTCTGTCCATTTTCCACTAACTGTGTAGGGTAATTTCTTCTTGTTTGGATCAAAAGCATTGATGGTTAAATCTTCTGATCTTCCACTGAACATTCCACTCTTAGCAAACTCAATAACTGCCTTATATCCAGTAGAAGACTTGATAGTCATTGAGGAAGATGGTTCGGTATACTTTTCACCAGCAATAAGATTCTTCAACATGGTAGATGGGTGGGACCAACTGAAAACTTCACCAGTCTTTTTCACAGTTAATTTGGCAGTACCTTTAGTGATGATTTCAGCACTATGACCCCACATTTTTTGACTAGGAGCTGGACTGAAAGTAAATGTCCATTCTTCGGATTCAACATGGAACGCAAGCACAACCGGTTTATGATTAACTTTTTCACTAATCAATCTGATTCCAAAATCTTCTCTCACAAGCTCAAAAGTTTCTCCCAATAATGGATTGAATGGTTTACGATTATTTCTAATTTTGGCCCTGGCACTAGACACGTAACTGATTGCAAAAGCTGCTATTCTTAAGATTTTTTCACCAGATTCATCTTGAAACGTTGGTTGGAGCGCATTGTTAATCAAGTCACAATATTCAAACATTTCGGAATATTTTTGAAGCGTACTAAGAGGTTCATTCATATCCACAGGCATGGCAATGGTTGATAAATCCTTACCAACATTCTTTTTAACAAACGAGAGGAAACTGGATGGTGAATGGTCACACTCAGGAATATCAGCTATTCTATGAACTGGTTCATGAGGTAATGGATAAAGATCATTTTCTTCTTCTTCAAAAGACTCTTTATCAACTTCTTCCATTAGGCTTGGAGGAGATTCTAAATCTGATTCTGAAGAAGAAGAGAAATTGTCTTCATCTTCTTGGGTAATGCTATATTTTTTATGGGGGTACAGTCCCAAGTTTTCGTTAGGTAAATCCAACAATACCACCCCTGAACTTAAAGCATCTGCATATTCAGTGGCATCAAAAAATTCATTGGTGGAAATTATCGATAAGGTATCATTGACACTTTTAGATGGGTGAACATCGTTTTGGTCACCATTAATTTTTGCCAACAATTTGTGAACATCGGAAGAAACGTTGGAAATCCCTGTAGCAATAACTTCAGGAGATGAATGAGTGGTTTCAAGTTTCAATCGATCTAATTTGAGAGAAATGGCCTCGAGTTCCTTGATCAACGACCTTTCATCCAAATTTTCTTCAGACTCGTCTATAGCCTCAGCATGACCCTTTTTAATTTGATTAAATGCATCCACCCATACTTCGAAATCTTCATTATTGAGAGCTTTGAGATCCCAAATCTCCATTCCTGAATCAATGATGATCTCTCTGGTTTTGGGATTGGCACTGACAATTGAATGTTTGATTGGCATTTGTCCTCTTAACTTATTGTCATTGACTCTAAAGTATGATAAGGTTCCATATTTGAAGTTCAATACAAAGTATCGTTTACCAAATCCTTGTAATTTCTTTCTTCTTCTCTTGGAAAGAATAGATTGTAACAACTCTCCATTTTTTGGTCTTAAAATCGTTCCATTAGCATTAATAGGTTGCTCGTCACCGGATCCGTCCAATTCTGATAATTCTGAACCATTGATCTTTGTGACCTTTTTGTCGGGTCTGGTGACACCTCTAAATGACAGTTGTCTTCTGGGGAACTCGGGAGGACCTTGTTTGACCACCTTAGAGCTGAAGTATACCTTCTTCCCAGTAGTTTTGGAAAATGAATTATCAAACACAAATGCAAACATCCCACCTTTGGACACTTCAAAGGTTCCATGAACCAATTCATCAGAAATCAACTTGTTGTAATTCTTCAACAACGTCAAATCCGAGTTATTAAGGTTGGATGAAAACATGGACGATCTCGACTTGGTCCGAAACACGTTGGTTTCAGTGAACTTGTTGACACTAGCAATGGATCCAGAACGAGTTCTCAACAGATTGGAGCTACTGTTTCCTGAAGGAGCCGAGTCTTCATCAGCATAAGATGGAGTAGGAGGAGCAAAGGGTGAATTTTCATCGGACTTTTCGTCTTTCTTCTTATAGATGGCCAAATTGATGGATTTTTTCAATGGTTTGATTTGCCAGTCGATAGTAGAATTATCAGGGGCATGGACCCATTTGATCAAGAAGTCTTTGGATTGGATTTCAAGTGTTTCCATGACTTAATACGTGATGTTTTTTGGACTTAGTGAGTAGTGTAAAATGTGCAGAACTTGGCACGATTAATATGGTGAGTGTAGCGAATAATAACAAACCAAGTATAAAAAGAACTTCCAAGTTGAAAAGTATGTTTAATTGATATGCTTTTAAACAATGAATGAAGTCAATGGAAATTTCGACCTTCACTTGGAATAGTGGAGTCTGTTGGGACTCCGTGGAGATATACTGAGGGGTTAAGGCACGTGAAGGTGTCAATAGACTGTGATTCTTTGACTGACTAAAATTAGAGTTATGGACCTAGAAAACAGTTTTACAAGCACTTTTATAATCCTTAATATATATTATAGTATTTATGTAATTTTAATGGTATAATAATCTTTGGCTAATTTCTACTGTAATATTACAATTTCAAATTCAATTTCTCCTCAGAACTACTCCGGCTGGAAATATCCAATAAATCTGACATATCCTCTCCTGTGCCAATGATTCCAGCATTGACTCCTACTCCTGGAATTCCTGCTCCAGTCATCATATTTCCTCTTCTTGCAAACAATAGAAACTGTAATTGTTTCCGTAAACTGTTTATTAGGACTCGTTGCATATTCATATCCTCTCTCATCATAAAATTATCATTAAATAGATTATTGATCATGGTTTCACTATTCTTTTCTCGATTCATAAATGGTAATAATTTCTCATCAATTTCAAACTTGAGTCGATCAATTTCAAAATTCAAGTACACCAATTTATCTTGATCTTCAATATCATATCGATTAATTTCTTCTATAGCTTCATTATAGCCTAGGTTGGTTATTTTCCCCTGTATTATAGAATCCAAAATCTTGTTGATTTGGCGTTGTAAAAAGCTATTTTCGGTGGTCAATGATTCTACCTTATCATTCAATTTCTTATAAAATGGTAAGAATTGGTTCAATTGACAGTTATTTGGTTGTAAGTGGATTTCCAATGATGTTTCACTATATCCAATCCAGTTACATCCAATCTCATGTGCTGGACACTTGACGTGTCCTATCTTAGAGCAGTTCTCTTGATGCTTCTTAAGGTTCTTTAAAGGAATTAAATCATTGGAGCACAATTCACATGTTTGGAAATTCAATAAACACTCTTCAGTCCAATGTTGATCCTTGGTGATTTTGGTGATATTCTTGTGACAATAATCACAAGGTATTAATTTATGGATACATTCATGCAGATCATCCAAATGTCTTCTCTCAACCAACAATTCACAATCAGATTCACCCTCTCTTGTTCCATTGCATTTGACCCCCGTGTATCCACAATCCACCATTACGTGATGCTCCACCTCCCATCGCCTGCCCTCCCAAGTACACCCTCGCTCGTTGTTCAAGCAATAAACTTTTAGATCGTCGATTAAATTGGTAATTAGTAGCGGGGTGGGAAATAAGTCATTAGCATTGGAACACGAAAGTGGCGTTCGATCAAGTGGACAACATCCGTTGAGCTCACTACGAGAACTCTCATAGCGATTGCTCATTTTGAGACACTCATGAATACAATCTTTACAGAAGGTATGACCACACACAGTAGTTAACGGCTCGATGAATGGCTGTTGGCATATCGGGCAATTCAAGTGGTCTGTTGCTGTCTTATACTTGACATTTCTTATGTCTGGTTTATCATCCTTATCATTAAGGTTGAACGACATGGAGTCATTTGATATTTGAATGGAGTCATCATACATCGAGGTCAGTGAGCCCGTTTTAGGTGTATCGTTTAAGGTGATCTTTTCCATGTCCTTAAGTATCTCCACCTCTATCAAAGGTTCCGGAGATAGTTCGCCTTGTACGGACATTGTGGGGATTGGTAAGTCAGTTCTTCCAGACCAGTTTCGCGCACTAATCTAAAGAATCCAGAATGAATTTATAAGTACCGAATTAATTTTAAGACGCTATACAGCAATAACTAAAGAGCTTAATTCGATGGGAGCTAAAACTATTCATCATATAAGCATTCTAAATATTACTTAAAAAAATTAGTCAAGTATTCCTGGCCAACTGGTACTCCTAAACTGAACTTAGCTCCGAAATTGCGGGGCAGAACTAACCCAATTTTTTTCATTCTTGATACAAGCAAGAGTGATTTAAAAAAGGTAGGTCACGCCCGGATTCGAACCGGGGTTGTTCGGATCAGAACCGAAAGTGATAACCACTACACTACGCAACCTATGATATCAGGTCGTACCCGGATTCGAACCGGGGTTGTTCGGATCAAAACCGAAAGTGATAACCACTACACTATACAACCAATTTGTGTTTTTGTAACAGATCAGGTCGAATAACGGATAACGAGCTCAAGAGAACGGACTTCGAGA